>VMDR010030612.1:0-12316 GCA_007922815.1 Macrotus californicus
AGTTGTTAATAGCTGTGAGTTTGTTGTCATTTTACTGTTCCTATTTTTTATCTTCTTTTTCTTAGATAAGTCCCTTTAATATTTCATATAATAAGGGCTTGGAAATGTTTTAAAGCCAGTATTAATTGCCTTAGTCCCACCCTGGGTGGGGCGTGGCTTCTCTGCCTGGTCCTTTGCCGCTGCCCGCAGCTCGGCTCTCTGGGCCCTGTACCACAGCGCCTCTGCCCTGGGAAGGAGCCTGTCTCACAGTCAGCCTTCTTCTGTGCTGTTAGAGGTCTCTTTAACTGTCCCTCAAGCTTTTAAACCATCATCATGCCTTAGGACAACTTCAGATCAGCCTAAATACAGTTACACAGTTTCTCTGAATAACAGCAAAGTGGGCACATACTTCACAAATAGTAACCACTTTTAACGTATTGGCAGAAAGCTTGTTCTGGAAAAAAAAAGAACTTGTTTAGAATAGTAAAAACTTGTTGAATGAGCACAGATGCATACAAAACATTATGATCATCACTGACACAAAAAAACAGACGCATAGTGTTAGAGCATTAGGGATACAAACAGGTGAGAAATGTGAGGAGGCAAGAAGTTTACGATGAGTGGAGCAGGTATAAAAAGATACATACGGTACAAATGGGATGTTTTCTAAAAGAATACACTGTCGGGCATCAGAAAGCCCACATTCTGGCCTCTAACCTGCCAGTGCCCTGGGGTTAGCCACTTACTCTCTCTGGTCTTCCGAGAGATGAAAGTTTACCCTTAGAGGGTCAGTTATCTCTAAGGCCCCTCCTGCCTCTCTGATGACAAAATGAAAGTTCTCTGGCCCGACCACCTTAACATGCTCACTTCCCTGGTCTTTCCACAGGGCTCCTTTCAAGACCTGGGCCTCAGCTCTCTGGGAGATGGGGGCATCCAGCTGAAAGTCTCCCACCAGCTCTACAACGCGAGTTTCAGGCAGGTCGTGTCAGTCATAGTTGCCGTGGAGAAGCTGAGGAGAGTGCCCGTTGTCTGCTCACAGGACTTCCAGGATGACGACCCGAGGAGCTTCTTTTTCCTCATCTTTGAAGAAGGTACTTAATGAGCGCTCAGGGCAGACAGGAGAGCTCCACTCATTCCCTTCTCAGCACCCATAACGCAAGTCCATTCAACTCCTCCAATGCTGAAACCTTTGTGAATAACAGGGGTGACATAGTAGACCCAGCGAGCTCAGGGGGCCAGGGGGCAGGCCTGAGAAGCTGGGTAGCCCAGAGTAACCACCAAGTTCTGACCACAAAGTACTAACTGGGCAGCTCATGGTGGGTTGTCAAGTCCCAGGCCTGTAGCTTCCTCAGCAAGGTTACTCTTCGCTTAAGGAGCCCTGTCCAGTGTTCTTACGCTTCTAGGAGAACACAGTTTTGAAATGTCAGGGTGATTTTCTTTCCCCACCTCAGAGGCACAACTGCAGGCACCAGAGCAGGAGACCACTGAACCCCTCACTGTCATCTCCCCCTCACACACCCTCTCTATGTAAAGTTAATTGTTCATTATCCTGGACCCACCAATGTAAAAGAAGTATATGTCTCTTGTATGGACTTGCCCTCCCTTCCTGTCTCCCTCTCTCTCCCTACACCTCCTTCACCACCCCTCCCTAAAGGCCTGGAGGAAACTGAGAATAGAAGCCAGACCAGGATAAACTGGGAAAACCAGAAATACTGGCAGTTCCCTCTGGGGAAAAGCCAGTACAGGCGAGGGGGACCAGCACTTGCCCACATTCCTTGGACTAAAACAGAATTAAGGAGTCTAACTAAAGATTTCTTTCATCTTCTCCAAGACCCTGATGGGTTCACAAAGAAACTTGATTTAGTTAATAGAACGTATAAAATTAACAGTTTGGCTCTTCAGTGATCTAAAACTATCCAAAGGAAAAAAAGAAAAAGATAAAGCTACTGAAATTATGAATTTATAGCACCAGCAAGTAAGCAATCAGGTCAGACCTCGGCAAAAGCCTTCTTAAGAGGGGGAGAGAGGAGTCGGCTTTTACAGTAAAAAGCCAGGTCATCTTAGGAAGGATTGTAGAAAACTGAAGTGGGATTGAGGAAAAGAAGAGGCAAGCAGAGCGTTGCCCTGAGGATTCCGAGAGGGCGTTTCCCCTTCTTATCAAGACGTTAGGAGAAAATTGAAATTACCATAAAAGGGAAAACTGTGAAGGCTCTTTGATCCTAATGCATACAAGGAACTGCAAAACTGTCATTCTCTGGAGCATTTTCTCAGTCTGTTGAGATCTTGCTTCTGGACATGTTCTCAAATTCTTGGTTCAGATAAACTCTCAGAAAGCTTTCTACAGACTTGAACATTCTTTCATTAATACCCTTTAAAATATGAGGTCCATCAATGACAGGAAAGCAGAGAAGCCTTAGAAACCAAATTGGACATCCCTTTAGTTGAAACTATTCTCAAAATAAGGTCTTGATTACTACTCAGATTTGCAAACCACTCCCTCATTCTCAGAGTGCTTCCTCTTCTGTTACCTCCTCCTGGGCCGGTGTGACTGAATTGCTGTTTTACATAAGTCACTCCACTACTTGTCCATAGCAAGCAACAGCACTGAAGCTTGAACCCGCATCTGATGGTGCCACGTCCACTGTTCTTAGCCGCCCTAACTTCCTCCCCACTGCGCTACAATTTCTTGAGATGTGCCTGTTCTCCAACAAGCCAAATCCCCATCATCAGGCCTGCCTTCTCATTTTCTACCTAAACAATGCACACCCTACATTGCAGAACCCATCGACAGCACGTGGGATGACACTTACGTGTGTGATGCACCCCTGCAATCACTGAAGTGCAGACTCCAAGACATAAACCAAAAATCCCTGGTGCTTTCTGGACCGCATGAGCTACAGGCTCTTCACCTCACGAGACAGAATATGAACCGAGAAGGTAAGTGGGAAATCTTGATTCTTCTCTTGGTGTCCTGGCGGCTTGATTATCCTCCACATTTGCAACAATGTAGAACATTAAGGTGAATTATCAACATCAGTGGGGAAAAAAACATGTTATAAAAAATATGTAGCTTTTTGTTTGCGTCCCAGCAATGACACTAGATGAATTCCCTTAGCACATTCATTTTCTGGCAAGAGATGGAACTCTGAGAAATTAGACTGCTCGAGCACACCCAGCACCAAGTCCAGCCAAGTCATTAATGACAGTACAATGTCAGTGCTTCCGTTAGAAAGGGGTCATTGGATGGATGTGATCTAAATCCCTGTGGGGTTTTTTTTCCTGTTGTTGAGTTCGAAAGTAGAATGGCGAAGAGATAATACGTCCGCCCCCATTCCTGGCCCTGCCCCTGTGCTCCTAGCATCCTTCCCACCCAACACCAGATGAGTCCTTATAGGGAAACTTCACTGACAAGCAGGAACCTTTATCTCTCTGCTGTAACTGGCAAGTCTTTCAAATCTGGGGAGCCCATTATTGTGGGATCTGCTTGGCACCTTGCCACTGTGACTGAACCCTGTGTGCATGGGTGCAGCCAAGGGAGCAGCTGAAATGAGCAGCCTGTTCTCCTCCAGGGCTGCTGACCTTGGAGAGAGACATTCCTGGGGGAAGCTTCTTGCTCTCAGCCAAGCCAGGACACTCCTGTTTCTTCAGAACTGGGTTGTGAGCATGACCTTAGGGCCTCCAAGTGAGATAGCTGTGACTAAGGAAGATTAAAATGAGTGTCTGTCTTTGCAGCCACTTTTCACAGCTAAGCCTCTCCTCGCCCGAGTTCTTCCCCTTGCTGTTTTACATTCTTGAAGAAGATTTGTGCCAAGCAGATTTAGGGAGCCCAGCCTGACCTCTTTCCTTGCCTTTCGCATCGATCAAATCGTTCTGTTCATGAGGATGCATCACAGGCCAGTGACAAGATGGCTTTCCTCCTTCCTTCAGCTTTTAAAAATTAGCCCCTTATCTTCACAGCCACTGTGATGAGGCTCTGTGAAGCCCCCAGACCTTCTCTGGGAAAGGCTAGAATCAACCAACTGACCCTGTGATGGTCTGTAAGAATCTGTAGGGAGGTTCCCACAAAGGAGGCTCAACTGTACTAGTCCTGGGCTTAGGATTGGGTCAACCCTGCTCCGCTGTGCTTCCCTGACCACAAGACCCCTCTTCTTTCTCCAGTGGTGTTCTGCATGAGATTTGTGCCAGGAGAAGAAAATATCAGCAAGATACCTGTGGCCTTGGGCATCAAGGAAAAAGACCTGTACCTGTCTTGCATGACGAAGGACGGGAAACCCACCCTGCAGCTGGAGGTGAGTGAGTACCAGTGGCTGAAGCCCATTCTCAACTCTTCTGAAGCACCCCTAACCCATCACTGACTTCCAAGACAACCACCTTCCCTGCCCCCAGAAAACCTGGGAGCAGATCTACTTGATAATTTTACAGAAATGTAAATAAATTTAATGTAATTGTTAAGTGCACATAACTTTCACTGCCACTGCAGAAAATTACATCATTTTGCTGCTGCTATCATGCCCTAACACTCTTACCGCCCAACAGATTATGAAGTGCTAGGGTTGCTCCATTTGATAGATAACACTTTGGAAAATTAATCAGTTCAAGAGACCTGTCACCTGTTGTTGTCTCCATTCCACTCCCCAAATCACAATCCCTTCCACCCTCCAGTTTTCCCAGCAAAAGCTTCATTTCCAAGTTGAGGTCATTCTAGCTAAGGACCTAAAAATAAAAAATACAGCAAAAGTCACTTTTTAAAAAATGCCCACCTCTCATTATGCGCCCTACCATTTGACATTCAGTTTCAGAAAAGGGTATGAGCTCCTTCAGTCACCACATGGGAAGTTGGGGTCACAAAGATAACTTAGGACTCTGGCTCTTGGTTTCATCTCTAACTGACCCAGAGAATGGCTACTTTAGAGTGTCTTTGTTCTTTTTCTCACAAAATTCTTAACTTCTGTTTTGCTGCAGACATTAGACCCCAAAGCTCAGTCAAAGAAGAAGATGGAAAAGCGATTTGTTTTCAACAAGACAGAAATCATGGGCAAGGTAGAATTTGAGTCTGCCCTGTATCCCAACTGGTACATCAGTACCTCGCAAGAAGAACAGATGCCTGTCTTCCTAGGAAATATTAGAGGTGGCCAACATATAACTGACTTCACCTTGGAAATCCTGTCTTCCTGAAGAGACCTGCACCCAGAGTACCCACATGTGGTACATAACCCCAAGGGCTGCAGAAGAGATATAGAATGGTTTGGACATGGCAGCAGGCTACACTTCACTATTGTCTAGTCAAGGCCCAGCTGCCTTCCCTACATTAATACTAAGGAAACCACCAGCCAGGAGGAGCAGCCCCCTCCTCCCAGGGCCAACCCCTCAGGCCCTTGTGCTGAGCTAGGCCTCTCCCACTCTCTGCTCACACAAAGCCAACCTGGCAGAAACCACTGCACATTTGGTTCAGAGAAACCCTCTGTCCTTTGCACCCAGCTTCTGACGAGCAACCTCTTAAATTATCTATCTATTTATTTATTTATTTATTGATGGGTTCGTCTATTTAATTTAGTTCAAGGGGTCAAGAAGCAGCAGTTCCTGTGAAAGAGTTCAGTCTTCAATAACTAAGGAGCCAATTTGATTTGGATGACTGTGCTGTCTTTATATCAAGTTCTTTCACCAGGCTGAGTAAGCTCAGATTATTTTAATAAAAATATTTGTGAATGAGGATGTAAGTTCACACTGCTTCACTAATTCTTAAATTAATTTCACTGAAAAAGAAATTTGTTTCCATGTGGTGATTGACTGTTTTTGGATCTGACACAGAAGAGGGAAGATAAATGGGGCCAGGGGAGCGGGTTGGGGAGCTAGCAGCCCACCCCTCACTGAGTGCTGCCAAGTCCCTGGAAACATGTCTGCCCAGCAGAGCCTCCCACCCATCTCCTTCATTTCTGTTTTTCATCAAAAGGATATTCAGGGCAAACAAGATCTTAAAACAGGATCAGCTGAAGGCTTATAGCAACTGAGGGTTGTGGAAATGGCTGTCTGCCCATAATTTCTCTATCCATTTATTAAAAACATTTATTAAGCAAATGCTACATCCTAGGGGCTGGGAGAACAGAAACAAGAAAGGTAAGGCATTTCTACTTAGACAGAAGAGGCAGGGATAAACAAGCAACATAAAGTCAACATGACAAGTAGAAAAGGAAAAAAAATGGCACTGAAGTGGAGGGACCACCGTGAACAAAGGTGTGGGGTGTGAGAGTGAATGATGCAGGAGCAAACCTCAGGACTGTAGAAGTCACCGGAAGCAAAGTCAAAGCACAGGAACAACCTGGGGCGGGGCGGGGGGAGCTGTTGTAACTTGTATCTCAGACAAAAGGAGAATTTGCTTAGTATTTACAAAGAGTTCCCTCAAAACATTAGGAAAAAAGGACAAGAACAAAAATTTAACAAAATAAACAAAAACCAATAAAAATATGTTAATAGACTGTCAACAAAAAGAAAATACTATTAGATCTTGGACAGAGTAAAAAACACTCAACATTACTTATAATAAGATGAATTAACAGCTTGAGTACCACCAGTAAGTCTACCTGATTACAAATATCTGAAGTTTAACAACACACTCTGTTGGCAAAACTGCGGGAAGACTTCTACTCTTAAACATTACAGGTGGGAGCATAAACTGGTACAACTTTTATAGAGGAAAATTTTATAATAACTATGAAAATTGCAAATGCATATGCCCTTTGGCCCAGCAATTTCACTGCTGAGGATTTATCCTATAGATGGACATACACCTTTGTAAAATGACACATGATCAAAATTATTCATTGCACATTACTTGTAAGAGCACAAAATTGGAAATATTCCAATTGTCTATCAACACTTGCTAAAGGACACTGGCTAAAAGTATGTGCTGTAACTGGTGTCTGGCCACTCCCTTTTGGGTCCTGAGCCAGGTCTCACAGGCTGTTTGAAAGGGTCAGTGCTTCTTTTTCTCTGCAGGCTCTCACCTCCAGCCCCTGCACCCAAATCCCATCAGCCCACAGAGTCAAAAAAGTTATGAAATCCTTCACCTCCCAGGATCAGGAAGTGAGGGCTGAGGACTCCTGGCCACTGCCTGAGCATCCCAATATGCTGTCACACTTAACCTGGAGAAAAGCCTGGCCAGAAGAGGGGCCACCTGGGGCCATGTAGTTTGTATGTGGCTGCCTGCCCTGGTGATGTGTTCATTGGACTGGATGAATGCCAGGAGTGACTCAGCTGATGTCAGGGTGTCAGGTGACAGCAGTGACAACAACAAATTGAGTTCTGCTGCACGAATATGGGAAGAAGATTGGAGTGGGAGGCGTGGTTTCACTCTTACCTCTGACCTCTTTTCTTCCTCTGTAATAATGTTAGGTGGGGGTGGGGTCAGGTGAATCAGATCTAGCACCTGTGGTTCAGTTCCTCGTCAGTGATAAGAAAGTAACTAATAGGGAAATAGGATAGAGAATAACTGGGTGGGTACAATGAGAGGTACTATTTTAAGTGAGGTGGTCAGGGAAGGGAGGCACTTGAGAATGTGAGTTGAGCAGAGGCCTGAATGTAGTTAGAGAAGATGCCAACCTTGCAAAGACCTGGGGAACAGCATGCCAAGAGAATGGAACCAGGAGACATAAAGGCTCCAGATTGGAAGTGGGCTGAGAATGAATGAGACTTAGCAAAGAGACCAACGTGACTGAAGCAGAGTGGGCAAAGCAGAGCGGTCCTGGAGAGGAGGACAGAGAGGCAGGCAAGAGCCAGATCTCTGCGTAAGGAGCTTGGACTGAGGGTGTCATGCAGAGCCATTGGAGACTCTTACACATGGAAGGATGATCTCACATATTTTATCACTCTTGCTGTTGTGTGAAGAATGGACCCTGGGGGCAGGAGGAGAAGGTATCAAGACTGAAAGCAGAGAGACCAGTTAGGAGGCAGTGGCTGTGGACTGCCCCAGAGACGGAGGTGTCTTGGATGAAGGTACTAGAAGAGAAGGTGGAGAAGGATGTATTCTGGGCACAGACACGACAGAACTGGCTGCTGGAGTAAATGTGGGAGATGAGAGAGAGAGAGAGAGAGTAATGGAGGGACTCACAGGTAAGTGGGCACATGGGGGCATTTTATGGAAATGAGGAAACCTTGAGAAGAAGCAAGCATTGTGTTGGGGGTTGGGTGGGGAAAAGTTATGTTTTGGCCAAGTTATATTTGGATACCCAACACTCCCCAAAATGTAAAATTTGAATGTCCCTTGAGACCAGACTCGGGATCAACTTTCATGTAGAAGGTCACATGCCATAGGTCACCTGAGACCACCTAACAAGAATGTATAGCTAGAAAAGAGAATGGCCCAAGACTAATCCCTGGGCATGGCAACACAGAGAAGCTGCAAGGAAGGAACAGAGCCCTCAAAGGACATTAAAGAGCCGTAACCAGGAGATAAAAGAAAAACCCGAGGGGGACAGAACAGCTGGAGAAAGTGGCTGAAGGAGAAGTGGTCCCGCCAGGCCCAATGGTGCCAAGAGGTTGAGTGTCTATGTACCTGGCCACTGGATTCTGTGAGAAAGAGGCTGTGGGTAGCCGTTAGGAAAGGGAGGGCAGAGCTTAAAGACAAAAGCCTTCCTGGCATGTGTTGAGGGGAAAATGAAAGAAGAGAAAGTGGAGCCATCCAGTACAGACGAGACTCTTTTGAGTAGTTTCACTTTTATTCACTGAATAAAAGTGGGTGCAAAAGGGGAGCAAGGGGACAGAGAAATACCATGGTACCTGGAGGGGGCTATAGGATCAAAAGAGGATTTCTATGTTTAAATGGAGTTTTTATAGCACACTGGTAGGTTCATATGAACTATTCGGTAGGTGGAAGAAAGAATGCAGAAGAGAAAAGGGAGGGTTATGGTAGCCGAGCCTTGAGGAGCCTATGGGGGAGGTGATGTAGTTCGGTGCAGATGCAAGTCGGTTAGTAATTCTCGGACTAGATATATGAGGCAGCTCTTTCTTGACTGCTCCTGCCTGAAGGAAATAGCACCTAGGGTACACTCAGTGTTAGGCTGCTATTCCCGCAGACTGGTTCTCCTCTCTGGGCTCCTAAGCTGGGTCATTCTCACTCTCAGACCAGACAGGCTAAGCTGCCCTGGCCACTGGCACGTTCTCTTGGAGTAACCTTCTGCCAAGCTCCAAATGTTGCTGCTGTGTGTCTTCAACGCTTTTAAGGTCCTACCGAAGAGTAGAGCTTCTAGAAGAGTCTCAGAGGCAACTCCCATTACTCATTATTACATGGTAGATGTGAGCAGTGGCCATTATAAATAGTAAACGCAAAAGAATGCTGAGATTTTAAATCACCCATTAATCACTATAATGAGTACAGAATTGTAACCATCAGCAAACATTGAAAAAGGCAGGTACTAAGAAAATTAGTTGAGTTCAATAAAGCAGTGAAAGAGGCATGATTTTATGCATCAATCTGTAGCAGTTGATAGTTAATCGAAAACAGTTAAGATAAAAATTGGGTGAGGATGCCATCCGAAAGATGTCCATGGGGCTTAGTTGTAAAACCAACTCACAGCTAAAAAGCCTGGTGTTAAGGTCTTCCACTGATTTAGTAGCCTGACCCCAACTCTTAGGATTGACTGCTACTCTGTGGTTTGTTTCATGTTATCTGAGAAGAGACCAGTGACCCTGCCTCAGATTCTCAAGCCAGTGGCCCAAATCAAGTCCCTGAATCTCTGACCCAGGAACCTCAGGGTCAGAATCTTTGACCAAGAGCTGTCCGAGATGGTTAATATGATCTGTGCCCTATGTTAAGCAGGTTTACAATACCAGCAAAGTATTTAAAGGGAAAAAGAAAAACATGGAGTTGATGGCATAAATGAAACCTATAGCTTTAACACTTTTGTATTAAGTTTAGAAATAAGTTTTGAAATTCTCCTGAAAATCTGTCTTTGTTATTTAATGTGTCTAAAACAATTAAAGAAACCAAAATCT
Organism: Macrotus californicus; assembly: GCA_007922815.1. Taxonomy (NCBI): domain Eukaryota; kingdom Metazoa; phylum Chordata; class Mammalia; order Chiroptera; family Phyllostomidae; genus Macrotus; species Macrotus californicus. Next base: position 9,967 of record VMDR010030612.1, read on the forward strand.
TTCTAAAAATCTGAAATACTAACTTTATAATATCAGTTTGAAGTGTGTAATTGACATTAGACTTCTGATTTTAATATGAAGGATAGAAAACAATTTGGTTACATTTGTGAAAAGTGTTTGAATTTTCAAAGCTTTAGTACATTTTTTCATTTGCTTTTTTGGAGTTATAGAAATTACCTAGGTGCTTAAAAAGATTTTGCTCATTAGATTTCTAAGTCAGCTCTGGCAGACACTTGAAGTGTTTACAAGAATCAAATATACTAAATTTACAGTTACATTAAATTTGTACTTTAAAATACTTAAAGGAATTGAATTAACTATGATAGAAAAGAGAGTTAAATGTTTAGTTAGGTTTAATATAGTAGGCAATGAAATAACTGAGCATTAATTTTGAAAAGTGAAAGTTGGCTTCCCATGCAAGATGGTGGCATGGGAAGACCCTGAACTCGAATCCTCTCAGTAACACGTCAAATTTACACCTATGGACAGGACAACTCTGCCTGAAAAAGAACTGAGAGCTGGCTGAACGGTTCCTGCACAAAAAATGAGAGAGAGACCACGTAGAAACAGTATCCCTACAGCCTGTTCTAGCTCCAACTTCCAGGTATATGAGTTGCCCCTAGGACTCTCCTCAGCCTGCCCTGGCCACAGCTCCCACCCCGGTGTGACTTGTCCCCAGGATATCCTGCAGAACACACCCACTTCAGCTACAACCCTGGTGGCTTACCTCCAGGAATCCCTATAGCTTAGAACCATTCCAGCTTCAACTCTAGCCCTGGTATAGCTTGCTCCCCGGGACTACCCAAGGCCTGAACTTACACCACCTACAACTCTAACAAGCCTGTCAAGGTAGTCCCAGTACAGCTTGCCCCTAGGACTTCCCTGGCCCATTTCCACTTCAACTACAGCTTCAGGCCCTAGGTAAGGCTTGTCTCTGGGGACTCTCCATAGCCCATGCATGCTCCAGCTCCAGCTGGCCTGCCAAAGACACCCAACACACATAGTCTACAAAAAGGTAGCTCCTATGCAACGTCATTGCCTCAAGACCAGAAGAGATTGCTGTTTTACCTAATTCATAGCAATAAACACAGAGAGACAAACAAAATGAAGAGACAGAAACATTTCCCAAATACAAGACCAGAACAAAACCCCAGAAAAAGAACTAAGTGATACAGAGACTAGCAATCTATCAGATAAAGAGTTCAAAACACTGGTTATAAGGATGCTTAATGAACTTGAGAGAAGCATAGATGAACTTAGTGAGAACTTCAACAATGAGATAGGAAACATAAAAAAGGAGATAGGAAACAAAAAATAACCAGTCATAAATGGAGAATATAACTAAAATAAAGAATATATTAGATGGAATCAAAAGCAGGTAGATGAAGCAGAGGATCATATCAGTGATTTGGAAGACAAGGTAGCAGAAAACACTTAATTGGAAAAGCAAAAAAAAAAAAAAAAAGAGAACTTAAAAAAAATGAGGATAGTTTAAGGGACCTCTGAGACAACATCAAGCATACCAATATTTGAATCATAGAGGTCCCAAAAGGAGAAAAGAGAAAGTAACAGAAAACTTCCTTAAAGAAATAATGGCTTGTATTATAGAATCATACACCTGAAACCCATATATTTTTATTAACCAAGGTCACCCTAATAAATTCACTTAAAAAAATAAATAATGGCTGAAAAATTCTCCAACCTAGTGAAGGAAACAGATATCCTTCACAAGGTCCAGGAAGCACAGAGGGTCCCAAGGAAGGTGAACCCAAAGAGGTCCACGCCAAGCATACCAAATTAAAATACCAAAAGTTAAATCAACTAGAAATTTTTTAACTTCAAAGTTGAAAACAAGTTTAACTGTATACAAAATGGGTAACAGCCATTTTAAAGAAAAACAGAAAAGAAAGATTCCAAGTAACTTTTAGCTGCAGTACTTTCACGCTTCTCCATCCGAAGATAAAAGGACCAAAAGAACTACAAAAGAAACTGAAATTTGACTTAATATGTTAGTAGCTTTCTTGTTAGTAGTGGTGAGGGTATAGTAATTCTGAAACAAGTTTATGTGTATAGTAAAATTTTTTAATATATTTTATTGATTATGCTATTACAGTTGTCCCGTTTCCCCCCCTTTATTCCCCTCCGCCCTGCACACCCCTTCCCACCCACATTCCCCCTCTTTAGTTCATGTCCATGGGTCATATATATGAGTTCTTTGGCTTCTACATTTCCTGTACTATTCTTAACCTCCCCTGTCTATCTTCTACCTACCATTTATTCTACTTATTCCCAGTACTTTTTCCCCTTCTCTCCCCACCCACTCCCCTGATGATAAGCCTCCATGTGATCT
>VMDR010030613.1:0-12316 GCA_007922815.1 Macrotus californicus
ACTATGCCCACTCTGTGAAAGGCCAATTCAACCTCTCCAGAGACAATGCCGAGAATGACCTCTACCTGCAAATAAAGAACCTGAGACGTGAGGCTATGGCCGTACATTACTGTGTGACAGACACAGTAAGGAGGAGTCAGCATGAGACCTGATGCAAACTTACCTGTGGGGTGCAGGAGAGCCGGGCTGCATCAGGCACAGAGGGCACAGGGGTGCTTCAGGAGCAATGTACATGGAGGTTAAGGCTTGTTTTAATCTCTCACCAGGAGCTTCCTTTCCATCTCATGTTCAACATGCAGATACTACACAAGTGATTACCACGATGAGTCTCAAGTGGTTGTTGTAAATACATGAAGCATAATCATATTACCAACATCTGAGAAACTGTTCGCCTAAGTATCTGTGTTGTGTCTGTTGATTTTTATGTTAGTTTGAGTAGATGACAAGGTGCCAAAACATTTGCCTGAAAGTCATTACTGAGTCTGTCCATAGTGTGTTTACACGTGAACTTAACTTTGAATTGGTGGTGTAGTGAAGCAGATGGTGTCCCTCAACGTGGGAGGACATCCTCCACTGCACCGAATGGCTGACTGGAACAAACAGTGAAGGAGCGAAAATTAAGCCCTTCCTACCCATGTGCTGGATTCTGGAGCTGGGACAGTGGTCTTCTCCTTTCCTGGGCATCCTGGTCCTCAGCCTTTAAATCAGGCTGAGTTATCACAGTGGCTCTCCTCTGTCTGCTGCCAGCCACCACAGCTCATCAAGATTTGGGACGTCTCCCTGTTCAGAGTATGAGCATCAATTCCAAATAAATGTAAATGTGCATTTTTGTTTGCTTCTCTGGAGGACCAAGAGCTGTGCTATTGTAAAGAAGAGGGCATGCAAGTTTGTCCTTCATAGGGAATGTGCCCATCACAGCCCACTCACGTGTTTACTTGAAACAGTGTAGGGTAATCAGAGAACAATGGGAGGATCCCATGAATGTCATGTTACAAATTGCACAGCTGTTTCCTAATGTTCCCTGTGTCCTAGTCTGTTGATGACCATTGAGAATCCTGGAGCGTTGTGATGACTCAGAGATCACTGAGGGCGGAATGAAGCAGTACTGCGTGGCATCAGAGCTCACTGGGACAGCATCAGCAGACTAAGCTGACGACAAGCCAAGGGCACAAGTCTTCAGTGATTGATCTTGCAAATGATTTTCTCCAACTTGATCTCAGACAATATCCAACTGCAACCCGCTTTCACGTGGGGATATATGTCACGTACATGACCTGAAACAAACATACACACATATTTATTTGACTAATCAGATTATTGTGAACATTTGCCAACAAAGATGCTTATTGATAGAGGTGCCAAGGGTCGTAATACATGTTAATGACAAGATTAACAGAGCAGGTAACTATGCAGTGACTCCAATGTCATGGTGGCACACAGAACTGACACATGCTTGATGAATCCAGCACATGTCCACAATCCTGTGGACATTGTGACTTCCTGTTACTCTCCTATGTAGAAACCACCTGTGACATTTCCTAGCCAGTGAAAAGCAGAACAGATGCTCATGTCAGTCCCTGGATCTAAGGGAGGACGCAGTGCCTGCTGGGCTCCTGGATTTGAAGGACATGGAGTTCATACATAGAATACCAACACATCTTCTCCATGACTGATCCTAGAGAAGACCAGCTTGGAAAGGGAGTCTGAGTAACAACCAGCAGGGCCTGAATTCTTGCTGTGATGCCTTGATCAGTGCAGGGATATCAGTGAGGGTAGAAGTACAAACTCAGGTGCAGGAGGAGGTGGTGGTTCCTACAACCACTGACAGGTGCAGTTATGAGTCATTGAGCCATGCATCTATCTGTGTGCAGGATGCTGGGGTCTGAGGTCCATAATGCAGGTGGTAGAAGGGAAGATAACCAGTAGGATGGAGAATCTAGAAAGGATGAAAACCCAGGGTGTCCCTCACAGAGTTGACCTCACTCACCTAACAAGTCACACTTAGGCCTAGAGCCCATGTGGAGACCCAGCCCATGCAGTAGGAACAGGATTGGAAGGAGACTTCAAGAGCATTGCCAGGAAAATCATCACTGTGTGTGTGTGTGTGTGTGTGTGTGTGTGTGTGTGTGTGTGAGAGAGAGAGAGAGAGAGAGAGAGAGAGAGAGAGAGAGAGAGAATTACTGAGCAGTAGAAATGAGATGAGATTTAGGGTCTCACAAAGGTGTCCTCAGATGGGCCATTCAAACAGAGGAATCTGAGGACACCACAGGCCTTCAAAGGCCCCAAGAACTTTCAGACTCACAAGTGGTGACTGTGCTGGTGTATCAGGCAGCTCCCAAAAGGGACTCCCTGGTGGCTCACAGAACCCTTGTTAGAGGTTCCCTGCAGAGTCACTGGGGTTTAGGAAGGTTAGTTCCCTGTGCCTAGAGATGACACAGCACATGGTGTCCTAGAGGGAGCATCCTCAAGTCAGGGCTGAGCCTTTAATTCTGTACTAGGGTAACAGGGTGCAGCCAGGTGCTTCCAAAAGAATCATTTATAATGGGGTCCAGAACTCAGGGTGTTCAGGAAATATTAAAAATATGGAATGCCCTCACCCCCACAAGTCTGAACTGGGGGGTGGGGTGCATGGAGCAGGGCCATTGAGAGTTGTTCTGCATAACAACAGTTTTGCAAATAACCTCAGGCATGGTCATTTAACATATCTATAACTTTTAACTGGTTTAATGGATGTGTGAAATCGCTGTGGCCATGCCTTAAGGCAGAGAGATGGGAGTGACTTGGACACATGACTCGCCCTGGTTACATTGCCTGCATGAGAGCTCAGAGTAAGGAGGGACCACACAGCTTTAGTGAGAGGAAGTTGGGGCCACAGGGCTTTGACAAGAAAGGGAGAATTGCACAGCTTTGGGGCTCCCTTTGCAATGCAGCTTAGGAAGCTGGGAAGCAAGATGTAGCAGCAATGCAGAGTTCCCTCTTAGCAGTCTGAGGAATGCAGGAGAGATGAGATGGAAGGAAAGGGGTGAAAGGACTCTTGCTGGAGGTCCAGGAGAAGGTGCCACTTGGGTTTTGATTAACTGGACACCGTGGCAGAGACACAGCTGATGGTGCTGGGCACCCAGGGAGGCCTGCCAGCTGTGCACGGATTATTGGGAAGAACTGGGGGCTGCCTGAGGCACGGACTTCTACTTCTTTCCCTGAGATAGGGCACCCCACACTGGGCAGAGGGGGAAGGAAGGACTGTGTGTGTTTGTGGGTGTTTTCAGGGACTTTGGGATCTTAATGAAGACATTCAGTCATTACTCTAAGTAGCGGTAACCTTTGAATAAACAATTCCTTTCCTTTTCACCAATCTCTGGCATTGAGAGATGGTATTCCCTCACGGTGGGAAGGCAAACCCAGTACAGGGGGACCCCAGGAGAAAGGGGTCCATTCCTTAATAGTATCCTCCCCTCCGGGGTCTGCTCTGTTACACTAGTGCCAATGAAAAGTCCATATCCTGTCAGTCCAGACAGGACTCACCCCTGCAGGACTCAGCCTTACCAGCAGGGGGCACATGGGACCCAGGAGCTCAGGGCAGCAGCCCCAGGATCAGGTGGAGAGGGAACTGAGCAGGCATTTCCTCTGAGGTACATCCTCCTCTTCCCATAAAAACATCGACACTGGAGTTGCACATGAGGTGACTGTAAATACCCTATTCCTTTAGAGCATTTGTGAAACTCAGTAACACATGAGGACCACAGTCAATAAGGGTATTTTTATGGCTTCTTTATACCTCACTTGTAAGGAGCTGGGCACAGGGATTATTTTATTAACTCACTAGGTGGAAAATTTTGCAGAGACACTGGCCCAGTATAAGACATTCATGTCCCAAGGCCAGACTGGCCCAGGTGTCTCTGTGTCACTCAAAGGTGGGTTCACAATGAGGAGCATGCCCTGTGTGGGTCTTGCTTCTCAGTGTTAGGAGCTATTTCTTCACAGAGCTCAGGGACCAGGCAGGGGACACATATCCTCACACATGGATTAGGACTTGGTCCATGAGACTCCCACTGAGCATGGTCTCTATGTCCTCTGCCTTCTCTCAGTTTGGGTCAGTACTTCAGCTATAAAACATTCAGCCTCATGAATATGCAGATGAAAGAGGTAGACTAGGTTGAATATGAGTGTGTCTGGGCCCTAAGAACATCTCCCACAGCCACACCCTCCCCTATAAGGCACAGTCCCTCATCATGGATGGAGCTGGAGAGTCCTCTTCCTGGTGGCAGTGGCTACAAGTAAGAGGCTCCCCAGTCTCTGGGTTGATGAGGAGACCAAGGATAGTCAAGGGATATTTCCACAAACTCCTATGCCCTCTTCACAAGGGACCACTCTCAGATGCAGCTGCTACAGCCTGGGGTTGAGGTGAGGAAGCCTGGGGTCTCAGTGAATGTCACCTGCAAGGCTTCAGGATACACCTTCACAGGCTACTGGATGCACAGGGTGTGACAGGCCCCAGGACAAGGGCTTGAGTGGATGGGGAGAATCACCCTGATGATAGTGAAACAAAGTACACACAGAAGTTCCAGGGCAGAGTCACCATGAATACACACATGTCCATGAGCACAGCCTACCTGGGGCTGAGCAGTCTCAAAGCCAAGGACATGGCCATGTATTACTGTGTCAGAGTCACTCTGTAATGACCCACATGCTGAGTGTCCCATGGACCACGAGGGGTGGACAGTTTGGCTGGGAAGAGGAGATGACAGGATGATGGCACTCCTGACCTCCTCATACACAGAGGTGGGATCTGGTATCAGGACTGATGCTGCCAGGGGCACATCAGAAACTCAGGGAAGGTTTCAGGAGACCAGATGCCCTGTGGGGAAGAGGCCGGGAAGATGCTGCAGGAAGGGTTCCTGGTATTTGTTTTCATTGTGCAGGGTACACATTTGGAGCCTCCTTGTCTTCTGAATGAAATGTTTCATCAAGGTTTTATCAGCATCCTTGGTCAGGGTTACGTTTGGTGATATGGACAAGGTGATGCCCAGAATGTTCTAGGACATCCGCTTATTTGTGAAAACTGGAATTCTGCTTGGAGAAAAGTAAATACATGTAAGTAAAGGGGAATATCTGTGTTCTTGTCTCTGGCCCAGCATCACACGGAAGACATTCTGGCAGCAAAGTGGAGGAATGACTGGTGTTCCAGGTTCCAGTACAGTCTGTGACATCACAGTGTTCTTTCAGCCCTCCCTCAGGGTGAGATCCTGTGGACTTTCTTCACCTGAGATCAAAGCCCTGTGAGTGTCCCTCTCTCTGGGACAGTACTGATGTCATCACACAGCAGGGAGCACCATAGGGACACCCTTGACAATGGAAGACCCACATCCAGCCTGTACTATCTTCCTATGTCAACTGAAACAATTATCACATGCCTGGCACTGCAGTGTGCACACATTTATCTTGCACATTCTGGAAGTGAGAGCAAAAGTGTCAGGTCAAACCTGGTTCACTCGCCATCCATGGTAATTCACACACATTCATGGAGTTCCTTTTGCCATTTTGCATGTCAATACTATCAGTACATTGAACTGAACCTCAGAGGACACCCCATTATGTGTGCCCATGGAGATAAATTTCCACTCGTCTCATGTAGACATGAATAGCGACTGTGTGAGAGAGGAGATGGTTCTTCTGAACTCATTAAAGAATCAGGGGACCCAACGCACCTCCTCCCCTACTCCCTGATAACAGCTACATCGAGCATCCATGTAAACACACATCCTGATGGTGGGCATTAGGCTGACCCCGAAATAATGGACAGTCTAACATAAAGTTAGATGCACCAGCTCCAGTGATGGGAGGCTATTTGAATGATGTATTCATCCTCTAATCAATGGATAAAGAGAAATAAATCTCTTCATATCAACTATGATTGTATTTATACCTGTTATTTTCTATTAGTGGTTGGCATCAAGGTTTTTCATAATCTGATTTCTAAAGTTGAAACATACTTACTCCCCAATTTCTACATAAATTTTCACCTAAGTACATCTACTCATGACTGAGTTTCTTCTACATCCCAAATGTTTATCACAGAATGTAAGAAATGAAACATGAGGCAGCAAAGATGCTACATAATCAGCACCAAACTTCATTAAAGAAACATGTCCCAGGAGGGCTGTCTGCTTCTCTGAGAAGTTCACATTTCTTTTCTCCCAAAGAACCACACAGATGCTCCACCTCCTCCAACACTGGATCCACACGCTCTAGGGTCACACTCTGTTTTTAGTTCATGCTCTGTTTGCTTTGTAGAAGAAATAGGAGAGTAGGAACTTCCTATGGTGTGAACAGGACCCTCCTGCACTTTTAATGCTCCCTGTTGTCATGAGCATTGAATTTCCTTGATGTGTTCATTATTAGAGATTTCAAAGGCAGCTCTTATTTTCAGTATCTCTGATTTATGAAAATGTACTCTCCTAGGTAATGCACACATCTCATGGAGCAGTTGGGTCAGTGGGGATGACACAGGCTCAAATGTGGAGAGCAATTGTTGACAAATGTATATCCTTAGACATGTCACACTCTGGGACCATGCCCTTCATGTCACCATCCAAATTCAGAACTCCCTATACAGAAGGAGGGCATGCACATAGGGCCCCTCTGCTCATGAAAAGCATCCCAGCCCTGATCTTGCAGCTCGGGGACAGGAGCCCAGCCCAGCATTCCCAGGTGTTCCCAGCTCCTGCTCAGGACAGAACACAGACCTCTCACCATGGAGTTTGGGCTCAGCTGGGTTCTCCTTGTTGCTATTTTAAGAGGTAATTAATGGAGAATAAGAGGCACTGAGTATGTGTGCATAAGTCTGAGTTATAAAGTGGACAGGTGACAATTTCCTGACCTGAGATCTTTGTGTTTGCAGGTGTCCAGTGTGAGGTGCAGCTGGTGGAGTCTGGAGGAGGCTTGGTGAAGCCTGGGGGTTCTCTGAGAGTCTCATGTGCGGCCTCTGGATTCACCTTCAGTAGCTCCTAAATGAGCTGGGTTTGCCAGGCTCCAGGGAAGGGGCTGGAGTGGGTCTCATACATTACTAATAGTGGTGGTAGCACAAACTGCGCCAACTCTGTGAAGGGCCGATTCACCATCCCCAGAGACAATGCCAAGAATGAACTCTACCTTCAAATAAACAATCTGAGAGCTGAGGAAACGGCCATGTATTACTATTACTGTGCCAGTGACATAGTGAGGGGAATTCAGTGTGAGCTCAGATAGAAACCTCCATGAGGGAGACAAGAGGGCTGAGCTACAGAGGATGCTCAGGACACCAGGGGGAGCTCACGACACACTCAGTATTTCTTTCAGTTCAGGAAAAGCTGCAGATGCAGATTAACTGTTGGTTTCCTGGCAGGTGTGGGGTTAAGTCCCCACACAGCAGGTTTCCTCTGGGAGCCTCCCTTCCTTCATGATTCTGTGCTGATCTCTTAACTCTTTGAATTACAGAGACTTGCTGTAAGAGGAGGAAAATATTTTCACATGCACAAAAGGCAGAAAGTCACATATATTTGCTTATATTTATCCTAATCAATCATAGTTGAATCATCAAATCTTCATGATCCACTTCAGATAAATCCAACCTGAGGTTCTGCTGGACCCAACAGTGCCGCCCAGACCCACACAGCTCAGAGTACAAGCCAGCCAGGCCATCAGCAGGACATGTGCATGCTTGACAGTGGGCACTGGAGGCGTCTGAACCCAATGCCAGAAGACAAGTGCCCCTGGTGGGGACTGATCATCAACTTGACTCCATTGTTCATGACACCAATAGCAGTTGGCATCATGCAAATGTAGAGGGTCCCCACCATATCTTCGTTCAGATGTCCAGGCCAATGATGTCACACCCAAGGGGGGAATATGAAGTAGTTCATCACTTCATTGTGGAGTCTGATGAGAGCAGGGTGCTTTTCAGCAGGTCCGGAACGGCTGGCTCACACCAAGTAAAGAGCCTGATTCTGGTTCTTATTGTTCATCTGTGACAAAGTTGAACAGGATCCTGCTCAACAGGTAGGGTTTGTGTGGTTTCAATTCCCTACCTGCATCAAATTGGAGAGAATCACCACGTTATAGATTTCCCACCTGTGCACAAGAGGAGAGAGAGGGATGAACATTAATTTGTCAGCAACAAACATAAAAAAAAAACCCAAAAAACTAGATCCTTACTTTTTATTACATCAAAATCATAAGAATCATGCGTGAGGACATGAAGCAAAAAAATATTATGGCCAGTAAACACATTTAGCCCCTAGAAAATTAGAATAATGGTTATTTGTAAGGGATAAGGGAAAATAATAATAAATTTTACATGCATCTTAGTTCAAAGTCTAGGTGGAACCTACCCACTTGATAAGGCTGTCAGCTTGTTCTGAAGGACTTGAATCCCCTTTCTGCTTCCAAATATGACACATTTCCACAGGATTATGGGGATCCTTAGAGTGGGGAGGTCTGCTGGAGTAGCCTTCCAACTGATTGGAAACACGGTATGATTCCTTTGGCGTTCCTATGGGTAACTGTTTGTGTAGCTCAAAAACTCACGTATTAACACTTGAGACTCAAGTTATGATGTTACGAGGTGGGATCTTAGGACCAGTGAAAGTCCTTGGGATGAGCTCTCCTGAGCAGGATTAGGGCCCTTATAACAGAGGGCTGAGCAAGCTGCCTTGCCCCATCCACCCTCTGAGATTACAGGGAACAGCCCTCTAGGGGGTGGGTTGTTAATAGTCATCAACTGCTGGGACTTATTATTGGCTTTTTTAACATCCACATATGTGAGAAATAAATTTCTATTTTTGGCCAACGTCCCAGTCCACAGTCCTTTCTTACAGCATCCACAATGGTTTTGGATTGCAGTGTAACATGACCACATGGGCTGACTCCCTGGGGTTTTGCTGCTGTACTTGCTGTAAAAGGTGCAGCATTGGTATCCTTCCAGTGATATTCAAGGACAGTTTTCCTCTGGTGTTTTCTTCCCTAAAAAAAAAATGTCCTGATTGAAGGTTATGGGAGGCTCCTAAAGAGATGTAACATGAAGACAGCATTAGAAGTGGGTAAAAGACATGAACCCTTTCAGCATTTAACATATCAGCATGGATCCAGGTTCAGGTTACACTAGAAGTAAAATCCATGATGCTCCCAGTCACCCCATCACAGGGACAAGGCTGATGTATTCTTGAAGGCATGGACATGGACAACATTCAGGAGGAGGGTTGGCCAAAGGGATCTGAGAGTTCACTTAGGTTTCAACGTTTTAACAAAGCATGTCTTTTTCTCAAACTTCCCAGAGATTGTATGTAATAATGACAGTGTGGCATGTGGATTAGAGTATTCTCTTACAGATTAATGGTTCTTGTGCAGTGTACTCCTGTCATTCGATGTGGCATTTGGTAAACCACTGAGGCCAAAGGGGAAACAGGCTGAGCACAAAGGGTGTCCAGGGCAGTTAAAATGCTCTACATGTGTTTGTTCCTTCTTCCCTCTCTCTTTCTTGATGCAGATGGATTTTGAGTGCACAGACGAACAACAAACAGGGACGGTGTCTTGAAAGCACAAAGACAAGCCCTTGCAGTGCCCACTGTCCTGAGCCCTGGTAGGCTGATGATGGGGATCAACCTCACCCTGTGTGTTGACACATGGGCAAGGTCGCACAGGGAATTTATTCTGAGCTGAGTAGCGTGAAACACTGTGCATGTGGAATATCACTGTAAATTTAATTGTGTTAAAGTGACTGAAGGAAGAAATTAGCAACAGCAAGAACAAGTCTGCAACACGCAGACTTACTAGTTGTTAGGTCGGAGTCCCTCAAGAAACTAGATGGATGCAGGGAGCTACGGAGCAGGGTTTATTAGAAGAGAATAAGAAGGAAAAGTGGAGCCAACCAAGGGAGGCTGGGACTCACAGGGGAAAGTGGAGAAAGTGGAGCCAATCAGGGGAGATTAAGACTCATGGGGGAAAGTGGGACCAACCTACGGAGGTTGGGAAGCCAATCAATGGATGTTAGGAGTCAGTGGGTTGTTTTTAGGGCAGGGTTTTTAAGAACCAAACCCGAGAAGGATAACTGGTTGGAGTGTCAGAGTCTGATTGGGTAGAGCTGGTTGCTGGATGCCATTTCTGTTGACCATTGTTCTTGATACATCTTGTCAGGCTCAAGTTAAAGCTGTACCTGTTATGCTGGATAGGTCAACCCCTGACCCCAATTTTAGCCTGGTATCTGTTTGTCCTTGGTAGGGTTGACAGGCATTTTCCCAGGCTACAGTTTCCCATGGTCCAGTTTTCCCGCCTGGTGATTTTCCATTCCTCCTGGGCCTACCTAGGCCTGTCACTAGTCTCCTATTAAATTTCACTATCACAACAAGGATGCTTATCCCTCTAAGTCGAGTGGGGTTTCTGACACACAGGTTTCACTTCTCTGTCCCTGGGGAGGAGCACATGTAAACAGGGCACTCCATGTGCTGACAAACCAAGCCCCACCACTGTCCCTGCACCTCAGGGAAAGGAGCCCCAGCCCCTGACCCTCTGCAGTTTGTACTCACTGCAGCAGTTCACCCAGAGGAAGCTCCGTGAAGTTTGCGCTGAGCTGGGCACTCAATATGATGCTTTTACATGGTAATAATATGAAGGAAGTGGGAATTGAGTGTGTCTGTGTGTGTCTGCTGCTAATGAGTCCCCTTTGTCTACAGGTGTCCAATGTGAAGTGCAGCTGATGGAGTCTGAGGGGTACCTAACACAGACCGCAGGTCTCTGAGAGTCTCCTGCAAAGGCTCTGGATTCACTCTCAGTGTCTCTTATGTAACCTGGATCGACCAGTCACCAGGAAAGAGACTGGAGTGGAAAGGCATTACTAGAAACAAAGCTAACGCTCACACAACAGAATGTGCTGCATCTGTGGAAGGCAGTTTCATCTCCTCAAGAGAGGATTCCAATTGCACTGTCTATCCGCAGATGAACAGATAGAGATCTGAGGGCACAGCTGTGTGTTACTTCAGGAGACATGCAGAGAGGGGAACTCTGTGTGGGGCCTGGCACACACCTCTCTTAAGGAGGGGCTATGACCATCGGTGGGCACTCAGTGACCCTGAATAGGAACAACACCAGGAGCAGTTGTAGATGGTGGTTTGGGTTGTTTCCTGTGTGGTTTCCTCTTCCTGTCACAGTTTCCCTCAGGCAACCTCTCTGGTTTCCTGATTCTGTGCTCTCCTCTATTCTCTGAGTTAGAACTGTCTATTGTAAAGACAGACAATGTCCCCTTGTGGACAAGAGGCAGAGTCATTTTCAGGCACTCTTGTGCCAAATTCCAATGAATAATCAAACCTTCTGAGCCTTGTAGTTGAATATAACCAGAGGCTGTGCTGGGCCCAACAGTGTGGAACAGCCTCACTCAGCTCAGTTTCCAAGCTGGCCAGCTGCAGGACACATGCCTGCTGGGCAGGGGTCACCAGAGCATATGGACCTAACACCAGGGGACAAAGATGCCTAGTGGTAATGGTCATTGACTTGGCATCTTGCTCACAGCACCAGGTGTAGGTTACATCACACAGAAGCAGTGGGACTCGCAGTTTGGAGTGGATGTCCAGGCTGATGACAAAACCACATGAAAGGGACATGGAACATTTATCACACACATAGTTGAAATCTCTGGGAAGAACAGGAACAGCACTTCAGCAAGGTAAACATGCTTTGCTGGAGCCAAGAAAAGAGGCTGGCTGAGGGTTTTTATTTTGTTAAGGTGTGTGGAGGGGAATCTGCTTTAGGGGATTGTGTGGTTTCAGTCTCCCAATGACACCTAAGGAGGGGACCCAGACTCTCTTACCAGATGCCCTGTGTAGGGCAGATGAAGAAGAGTCAGAAATGAGACTTCATTTGACAGTAGTCAAATATAAAATCATATAAATTGTGACTACCTATTTCACTTAACAACCACAAAAATGAACAAAAATTAGATAAATGTCATAATGTGTGAACAACAAGCATGTCTACAGAAAAAGAAAGGAAGAATGATAAGGAAGCAGTTGATTTTGATGATGCTGTTGATGATGAAGAGGATAATGGTGGTGGTAATGATTATGATGATAGCAATGGTGATGAAGGTAACAATTATGGTGATGATGATGGTGGGATGACGGTGAACTTGGACTGAGTCAGTTGTCTTGTTTCAATGAAACAATGTTCACCTGGACTCACCACCACCATGGTTCCTCCAGTCAGGGGTGTCCTCTCTTCCCTGTCAGTGTTCAGAGATTTTACAAATGGAGACCCATGAATTATTCAGCTTGGGTGAGCCATGGTGTGAACA
>VMDR010030614.1:0-12309 GCA_007922815.1 Macrotus californicus
GTATAATGATGGACCTGCCAGGTGAATTTGCTAGTGGTATCTTTATCTTAACAAAATAGAGGGGGAAAGTACCACATTTATCATATGACAGCTATGCATTAGGTGAAACAGGCTATGTTAATTAATCCAGTAACAGGAAATATTTGGAACTGTAACTATAATTATAATAATGCTTTATCACTTTTATGGAAAATCTACTATCATTCTTTAAAAATTAAATTCGATATCTGAAAAAAATTAAATGTTCTGTTCACTTTATCAGAAATTCTAGACTGTAGGTTCTCTGATTGATTTGAATTTGTTATAAAGTCATGGAATGTTAGGAAGAAAAGAGGTTTTGATGCCAGGGTGATCTCTATGTGATTTTCTGCTCAAGAAGTTTATTAAACCTTTTTATTTACCTGGATAACTACTTTTTAAAAAAAAATATCTGTGTCTATCAGTTTTTGCTTGTTAATCTTACTTGTTCACTTTGTTTTCAGTTCTATATCTTCCATATGAGTGAAATCATATGGTTCTTGACATTTCACTTAGCATGACATTCTCAAGATCCATCCATGCTGTTGCAAATGGCAGTGTTTCATCTTTTTTATGGCTGAGTAGTATTCCGTTGTATGTATGCACCACATCTTTATCCGCTCATCTACCAAAGGACACTTGGGTTGTTTCCATGTCTTGGCCACCATGCACGATGCAGCAGTGAGCACAGAGTACATATACCCAGACACAGTGTGGTGGTTACTAGAGGGAAAAGGGGATGATGGGAGATAATAAAGGGTAAATGGGATCAAACATATGGTGACAGAAGGAGATTTGACTTTGGGTGGGAAACACATGATGCAATATACAGATAATGTATTCTAGAATTGTATACTTGAAGCCTATATACTTTTTTTAACCAATGTCACCCAAATAAATGTAAAAAGAGGGAAAGTATCTATCAGGAAGTTCAAAATGTGAAGTAGATGGAAGCAAGCTCTTCTGTTTGGGAGTCTCAGCCACTTGCTTCCCTCATCCTGTGGCCTCTGGGGGAGAGGTTCGTGCTGCTCTGTGGGATGTAGTTTCAGGGTAGCTGGTGTGATAAGCAGGATTTTAAGTTGGCCCCAGGGATTCCATCCCTGGGTACATGGCCTTTGTAATCAGTGTCCTCTGCCCTGAGTGTGGACAGAACCTGTGAGTATGATGGGATATCAAAAGGGAGATTACCCTGGGCACGCTTGACCTTGTTAGAGGGCCTAATTTTGGAGAAGGTGCAGTGTTAGAGAAATGTGCCCCTGCTGGCCTGGAAGAAAGTTAAAAAGCCATGTTGTGAACTGCCCATGGGGGCCTCATAACAAGAAACTATGGGAGCCTCTAGGAGTTGAAGCCTTGGCTGACAGCTGGCAAGAAAAGTGGAACCTCAGTTACACACCCACAGGGAAATGAAGTATGGTAACAACCCATGAATTTAGAAGAGGACCTCAAAGTTCAGATGAAAGCCTTAGCCTGACCGATGTCTTGACTGCAGCTTTTCAAGAACCTGAAAAAGAAAACCAGGTGAGTCCTCCCCAGCTCTGACCTACAAGACTGAATTAACAAAGGAGTGTTGACTTAAACTGCAAAAAAAATGTGGTGATTTGTTACACAGAAAATAGAAAGTGAAGAGGGTTGGCATAGTGTGAGTCATTATAACTTCTGTACTGCAAATAAAAATCCCAAGTCATGTTGATGGTTTGGAAACATCATATACAGATACTGGAAAGGAAGCACTTATATGTTAGCAGTGTATAATGAAAGCCCCCTCTTGCATAGGCTCTGAGGCTTACTATTGATAGCCCATCTAAGACGATGTCATGTGGTTCTATTCAGAAGTAGAAATGAAAGGTTCTGCTGCTAATGATCATTATAATAATTATAAAAATAGTAGGTAATGTAACTATATGGATACAGTGTTATTATTTTATTATATTGTATTTATTATATGGTTTGAGAATCCTCCTCAGGAAGAGACCAGTCTCTGTTGGCAAAAAAATAAAATATAATAGCCTACTTGGGTCAGAAGATGAGATCATACGGGACTTGCCTGTGAGCAGAGCTTTCCTATTTGAGAACGAGGACGAATTTGCTTGGGTACTAACAAAGGAAGAGAAGGAGGAAAGATAGGGGGTTAGTGCACTGAAAGGGTGAGTAATGTGGACTGGGTCACCCTTCCCTGGAAAACTGCAACTAAGTAATAAACTTACCAAATATTTGTTGCAAGAGAAGGGAATGAACTTTGTATAATAGTCAACATGAGACGTAAGGGAGACATTCCACAGGGAGGACAGGGGCCGTGAAGAAGTAGTCAGCTTTTAGGAATTTGCTGCGACCATGGAGAGGGCTCTGGACTCCTCTGAGTCTCTGAGATGTGGAGAAGCGGTACCGGACAACTAAAAACATCCATTTCAAGTTAGCCATGCGTAGCCACCACGATGGGCACTCTACCTACATAACTTTGTTTTGCTGTCCTGAGGGTAGATCCCCTTTCTGTCTTGTTCTCTGTAAATTGAAAGCACTTAGCATAGTGGCTGATATGTGAGGTGCTTTATAAGTATTTCCTTAATTTACTAAAAATATATACAAAGAATGTCTGTTACATACTAAGAATTCAATTTGTAATGATGGACAAAATGGACTTAGTTCTTGCCCTCTTAGATCATATAGTCTAGTTAATAAATGAAAGAATGGTGTATATGAATAGATTTTTTACTACCCTCATTTTATTGAGATACTTCAAGTTCAATGAATTAAGTAACTTACTCAGCTATAAAGTGGAAAAGTCAGCAGTGATATCTCTTTTGTCTAATATCTAACTTGTTGCACTTGTTAAGTACTATATACTACTGCCCATCAATTTAAATGACGTTATTTGGATGTTTTTCAGCTCAAGAGCTTTTAATATGAAACTGTGCTCATAAAAATCTATAAATGCTCATACACATTTTTTCAGGGAAATGGGCATAATTCTTTGTAATTAATCAATTTTAAAATACTTGGAGGTTTATTTATAAAAGACAAATATTTGTGATTCCAGTAAATGAAGCTGTTTCAAGGCTCAGTTCCATTTATGAATATGTTCTTCGTGGAAATCTAAACTTTTTTCCAGATAAAAGTGAAAGAACAGCCATACATTCACCCTTATGCCCTCCTCCTTCCCCCGATTTCCACTTGCTGTGTTGAACTGCCTCTAAAAAAAAGTGCTTCATTTATTTGGTTTGCTTGGAAAGATGCTCTGTCATCCTGAGAGCCTTCTCTGTCCCCAAACCATTAGTATATGCTCTTTCTCCCTTCGCTCTTCTCAGAAGACCCCACAAACACTGTCATTTTAAGAGCCAAGGATGTCCAAAATCACTGGCTAAAAATATACAGATTTTGCATATGTGCACCTTATTTTGTGTTGACCCATTTCTGCCACTTTGTTTCCTTCTCTCTCCCTTCCACACTAGTTTTGTAATATTCCTGAAATGCTAAATTCAGCCACTTATTGTTTTACTCTCTAGCATTTATGCACTATTATCACTTTTGCAATGTATTTTGTTCACTTCCATTGAACACTGGTGAAGGTTTGAAAAAGTCAAAATAAGATCCTGTAAATGAAATGACACTGTAGATTTCATGCCGCGCCCCCGAGAGCACAGCTAAATAGTGCCCGTTTTGTGCAGATCAGGCTGGGGCAGCATCTCTTTACTCATGGCTTTCACTAATAACAGCCTGTGACTGGGCATTATGGCTTTCCTCCATTTTAAAAAATTTTACTTGTATTTTCTTCAGTTAGTTTCCATATTTATGTAAGAGGTCATTTCTTTATAATACAGTACTCACATGTACCTTTTACACTGAACTAATTGATTAACCTTTAGAAATAATTGTAGCTCAAACACAGAGAATCCACAAATGTTCCTACCCCATTCTCTAGTGAAGATGAGGAGGAAAACAGCCACTTTGACTCTTAACACTGACTTGAAAATATCCCTTTTAAATTTCACTATGATTTCCTAAGTGCTTCATTCACTGTGCCCATGTCTGGCAGTTAAGGTAGACACAAGGAAGTTCCCCATTTTCTATGGAAACCAATGAGGGAACTTAATAAGAAACACCAGTCTTTTAATATGGGTGAGCTTTTTATAAGTTCAGATGGGATCATTCATATATTATCCATTTCAATTCCATCTATTAAAGATAATTTTTCCAGAAAAACCTTTCCTGAGAGAGTGGTCTTTCATGACTTGCTAAGCATGTTTTCTTCACCTGATCATTGCTCAGAAAAGGCAGAAAAAGTCACAGTTTGAAGTAGTTTATTTGGCAATAAATATTTAAAGAAATTCAGTGTGTTCATTCACTGTTATTTCCAGATTTTCGTCATTGGTTAGTGGATCTCAGTGTTTTAGGTAAGAAATTTCAGCTGAAATAATGGAGAAAATGCCCTTTCTCTGAGCACAAGTAGAGACCACACTGACCTAGCTTCGAAGGAAGAATTCCTTCTTTCTCTCCAATGCCTGGCAACGTCAAAGGCCACTCTGAATATCAAGGCTGTAACCTAAGTGGCTCAAGGTGGCAGAGCTGCTGGCAGGGGAATTATGTCACACCAGATGGCAACTTGGAATATTTCTAGCATCTGCAGAGGAAAGTTTACATAGCTTCGGAAAATGTTGGAGCGGAGAGGCAGACGTAGTCCAGTCATAGTCCGTGACTGCTGTGCCCCTTCTCCCTTCAGCAGCATGGCCCGCCTCTCTAGACTGTCTTTTCTGAGCAGGCTCTAGCAGCAGCCAAGTGAAGTTATTCTGCAACAACATGGAATCCTAAGTCCTTTTTCCCCTTTGACATTTCTCCTTTTTCCATTCTAGTTCCTGCTTCCTGGAACATTTTCCATGAATTCTCATGGAATAAAGATGGAGAGGAACAACCATCTATGGTAGTACATCCAGGATTTGCACCAGAGTGACTTAGAAAGATGTCTGCAGGGAGCTAGTAACCACCCGATGCTCTTACCTTTCTAAAGGTGATATTCAAGCATTTAACTATGGATGTGTCATGGCCATACCCAATCAGAACAGGCACTGGTGCAGGTGCTGAGGCAGGGTGGTGGCAGTCCCTTGCTGTACCAAGTCTTTTTCTTTAAGTTGCCTTTGTGGGTCTGTAGTACACGAGGTGGTTTGGATAGCAGTTATTTGCCATCCAGTGGGGGAACATCTCAGTGCTTTAACATCTGGTGAGACCATGCTCACAGTACTGGCGATGTGACTACGTAGGCCTCCTCTGTCTTTTTCGGTATTTGAATTCCTGCTTATCCATGCCCCTTATGTGAACAACACTTAGGGAGAATGCTTAGATATTTGATCATTACTCTCTCACATTCACATAGTATCTTTTTATTCATAAAACATAGACATTTGATTATTAAAAGATACCATCTTTGGCAGTGCAATATAAAAATTTATGAAACAGTTGATATCCTCACGGGCATTCTGGTTTTATTCAACAAGGTGGGAGATGGGTCTTAGAGGCGGTAATATCTTCATCTTACAGGTGAGGGCACATGACCTCAGAGATAAGGTTTTCAAAATGTGATTCCCGATCAACATCAACCTCACCCAGAAACTAGTTAGAAATGCCCATTTCAGGCCCCAACAAAGACCTACTGGATAGAAACTCCAGGTGTGGTACCAAGCAGTCTGAGTTTTAATAAGCCCTCTAGGTAATTCCAGTGTACTCTGTTGCTTGCGACTCACTATCTGAGAGGTTCAATGACTCAGGCCTTCAGTGAAATTTGATTCAAGTCTAGGGTCCTCTCCACCTTACCTTCCTGTCCCCACAATGGCAAGTATTTATTGAGTGCCCAAGCGAATTTGAAATAATTGTGTGTGGTCTGTGTGGGGCTTAATACCAGATACTCTCTGGATGGTATTTGCCGCTCAGAGGGGCAGCACAATGTAAGTATACAGCAGGGATGAGAGAGAAAGAAAGAATGGCTGTATCCTTCTCCTTTCATACGTGTGAATATTCCTTTCTGCGCGTGACATTGTGAATGAAATTGTTCTAACTTTAAATGTTTACTTTTATGTTTTTACTTGTATTTAACACTACATAGCACTTGTGTGTTAATGGTTACATAGATTTGAGAATATATAAACTGTAGGATGCTAGTGGATATTACCTAGTGGTCCTCTTTGGATGTTCATCTTAAATTCACCTTGCCTATATTTTTTAAATTTATTTTTTTATTATTTTTTAATTTTATTTTCTGATTATCTTTCCTTTTATTCTATTGCTGCCTACATCTCTGGTGTATGGCATTTTGCTTTCTTTCTTCTTTTTCATATAAATTGATGTCCAATGTTGCAACTTTCCTCTTCTTACTTATGTTTTTCCTTACAGAATTTTATACCACATAACATCCTGATCATAGCTCTGGGTCATTTTTCAGTTTCTTTTCTGGAGGCACAGAAAGACGCTTGGCAGAATTTGAGATAAGAGTGATATCTTTCTCCTGTGATGTGAAATAATCCTTACACTGAAATATATTTGATTCTAGTTTCTCCTGTCAAAATTTTATAGTTTTCCCTCATCCCCTTACCTTAGGTAAATTATTTAACAATTTTCTAAAACAAAGTCCTCCATTCCATGGATCCAAATCCTTATTCCGCTGCACAGGAACCTGGTGTGGCTCCTGCCTGTTTATTAGTCCTTCCTTCCTTCCTTCCTTCCTTCCTTCCTTCCTTCCTTCCTTCCTTCCTTCCTTCCAGTTCATTCATTCATTCATTCATTTTTTAAATATGGACTCTGCTTTGATGGATTTCAGAGGCTTGGATAATAGTAGCAATCAGTGCTGGACTTGAGAAAGTCATTATTTGATTTAGTGCACTAACATCCCTGTGATTATGGCCCCCTTTAGAGGTGAGGAAGCTGAGGCTCCAAACTGTTAAAAGTATACCTAAATTATATGGTTCGCCTTCACTTAGAACCTTTGTGCATTCTGGTGCTTGGTTTTGTGGGAGCAGAAAGCATGTTCCTGGACAGGCATAGATCCCAACCGGATACAGTCTAGAGATAGCAGTTACTGGACAGGTTATACCAGTGTTGTTGGACAAGAGGACCTTTGGTGTATCCACATGTGGCAAGAGCCGAGCGACTGGCTATGGTAATTCACTTTAGAGATTCCAGGCAGAAGCCCCACTTATGTACGCCATTAGGTAAAGGCAAAGCCACTAACACTAATATTTCTATGTTTGGACCCTTGCTGCCATATCGTTCTGTGATTACTGAGGCCTAAAGCCCTCATTGCAAAGCTGCAGTCACCTTACCCACCCAATCCCAAGCACATCCATGTCCAGGAAGATGCCTGCCAGGTAGCCTGTCACTCAGTACTTGTGACCATTTGTCATGGCCTTGCTCCCACCCTGATGACGGTCAATTTCCACAAAGACCCCTACTGGGCCACTACCTAGGGATCCATGGTTTTAATGGACTGAGATCAGAATGGCAAGCAACCATATTGCAAATAATCTCTCTATATTGCATAGACCAGTAAACCGGGCCTTCTGCTGATACATCTTGTTATAAATTTGGAGTAACAAACAGCAAAATGCCACTCCATAGTGCCCCATCAGCTAAGGATTTAGTTACTCTTTGTGCCAAACTTTGCCTTCTCATTTGTATCCCTTTCTCATGCTGTCCATCCTAACAGGAGACCTGGCCTACCTGCCACAGGTAAACTGCCAATCTGCACCCTGATAACTACACAGAATGTGTAGGGGCCAGCTCTCTTCCTCTCTCTCTTCCCAATTGTACAGTCTTTGAGGCAGATCCCAGACCTCTGAGGAAAGAGAAGCAGTGGGCTTCTCCATGTACAATGTCTTTGTTTAATTAACCAAAAACTTTCTAATGTTGAGCTCTCATTTCTAACCTTTTGGTTAAAAAAAACAGAAAATCCCCCAGCAGCTTCTTTGTGTTAAGAAGGATCCAAGGAGGAAGTCTCTTGCTGTAGCTTAAGCGAGAAATGGTCTTTTCTGAATTGTTCCACGCGTGGGGTATATTATAGTCATGGAAGTTGCTACTATTTGACAGAACTTCTAAAATAAACTCTCCTTTATTACTACTATTTTCAGTCACTCTTTTTTCCCTGGACATTAAGTGATATTCTGGGTTTTCAATACAAGGAATAAAAGTCTGCTAGGTGCTAAAATCTTTCTCACAAATCATCACATGGAATCATCATAATAATCATTTGATGAAATGAATGTTCTCATTTTTTTATTTTTTAAAGATCTTGCTATTAAAAAATTATTTGTAGACAGAGGGGAAGGGAAGGAGAAAGAGAGAGAGAGAAACATCATTGTGTGGTTGCTTCTCATGTGCCCCCTTACTGGGGACCTGGCCCACAACCCAGTGTGTGCCCTGACTGGGAATTGAAATGGTGACCCTTTGGTTCACAGGTAGGCACTCAATCCACTGAACCACACCAGCCAGGGCTTGTTTTTTTTTTATTTTCATTTTTTATCCTTCCATCAATCCCCTCCCCTTTGGTAACCATCATTTTAGCCTGTGATCTATGGGTCTGTTTCTGTTTTGTTTTATTTATTCATTTGTCTTTTCAGATTTCACATATAAGTGGAATCATAAGATATTCGTCTTCCTCTGACTTATTTCACTTAGCATAATGGCCTTTAGGTCTGCCTCTGTTGGAGCAAATGGCAAGATTTCATTCTTTTTTATGGCTTAATAATATTCCACTTTAAGTGTGGATCACATCTTCTTTATCCAATCATCTATTGATTAACACCTAGGTTACCTGTACATCTTGGTATGTAAACTCTGCAATGAACATAAGGATGTACATATCTTTTCAAAATAATGTTTTTTTTCCTTTTGGATAAATACCCAGAATGGCATTGCTGGACTATGGCAGTTCTATTTTTAATTTTTTGAGGAATCTCTATACTGTTTTCCATAGTGGCTGCACCAATTTACAATCCCTAAGACAGTGTATGAGGGTTATGTTTTTTTCCACATCCTGTCCAGCACTTGTCTTTTATTGACCTTTTTATGGCAGCCATTCTGACAGGTGTGAGGTGGTATCTCCTTGTGATTTTGATTTGCATTTCCCTGATGATTAGTAATGTTGAACATCTTTTCATATGTCGGCCATCTGTATTTTTGTTTTAGAAATATCTATTTATGTCCTTTATCCATTTTTTAAATTGGATTGTTTGGAGGGGGTTGGTATTATTTATCATTCTTTCTTGCAAGCCCTTCCTGGCCTTGCAGACTAAGACCAGCGGTCACATGCCCTTGTAGTACTGAGTGCTCTTCTCAGCACTTTTATGGTCTGTAATCATACATCTACCATATTTTGCCATGTATAATGTGCACTTTTTTGCCCAAAATTTTGAGGGAACAAGAAGGATGCACATTATACATGGGTATAATGATTACATAGAATGGGTAAAATAGTGAGCATAATAATCCTGCAGATAATGTGCGCAAAGACATGGGTGTGCATTATACACGGCAAAATACGGTGTGTAGTTAATTGTTTAAACTCTGTCTTTTCCATCAAAGCTCTTGAAAGGACAGCAATCTATCTTTTTTAATCACCATATTCTTTCTAGTGCCTGGCAGAGTGCTGGGCATGTGGTAGACACTCAGGAAATATTTGTGAAATTGAGTGGACTGAACTCCCCCATCCCCCCCCCGAAATGCATTGGTTGCTCAGGGGCAGTTCTTTATGGTAAAGTCAAACTTGCTGGGCCATTTTTCTAACTCACAGGGATGAAACAGAGTATTTAGTCAGGGTTGCCAAAGGCAGGTTCCTGAGTCATAGTTGTGGCTCGGGGAGACAGTGCCTAGCACCACATCTGGATGAGGTAATGCTGGAAGTGGAAGAAATGGAGGAATGGGTAATAAAATCCATAGCCAGGAAGATCTAGATCAAGAAGAAATATATTTGGAGGAAACATTTCAGGGCTAGCAGCTCAGAACTAAAACCATAAACAATAATCTCCTTTCATGTAGTAACCTGCGAGATACGGGAAGCATTTCTGAGGAGAGTGGTGAAGAACCAGAACATTAAAGCTTAGGTAGTAGCTTTTGGGGTTTCTTAGAAATACCTGCTTTCATTTAAAGGTAGTAATGGCTTGTATCAAGGGCAAGAGGTTTTAAACATTTATAATCACTAGAATTAAAGGTGTTGTTGAGAGTATTTCTTTGCTAACCATTTCTGTTGTCATTTTTGATGCCATAGTAACAGCTTCCAGATTTAAAAATAAATGCCTTTCACAGCATTTTAAACCAAGGAACTATGCAAAAGTGTAATCAGTCACCTCATTCTCTTGAAATATATAACTGAAGTGGCAATAAATAACCCACCAGTGTAGACAGGATGGGAGAAACAGAAGTGGAAGAAACTTTAGTGTAAGGAAAAAATATAAAAATCTATTTATGGAAGTGTTTATTTTCATATTGCCTAGTTAATAATTAGTGACATCTTTGACTTTCTTCTATTTATATCTTTCTTCTCCCTTTTGCCACATAAAATTATCCAATTTTTTAGTAATTCACATGTGTAATAATTCTAGTACAGTCCTGAAGGCGCTAATCCCTTGTGACTGGTTTTCTTTGCTTCTGGGTTAGCTGTTTAATGCTCAAAACAACTCTTGGCTGAGATGATTCAAAGCATAACAAGAAAATAGTCATAGGAAATTCTATACCAAAAAAAGGGGAGGGGAACTGTTCCCAAACAGGCAGTAAACAAACAGGCTGCCAGCTTTTAATTAAATGAATACATTTTAAAATTTTGTCACAGTGGCAAAAATATTATAGAGTGACTTATAAAGTGTTCACTTTTCCTTGATATTGCGAACATAGGCGTATGCTTTAACATTCGTTTTTTAGATTCTTTGTAACACATTCTGTCGGGGAAGTGGAGAAATGGGCAATATGCTTGTTAAAGCATGTTCTTCATTAAACTATGGAGAGAATCATTAGTCTTTACAAGTGTCCCACAGCCATTTATATTTTTCTAGAAAATAAAAAGCCACCAGATCCTGACCTAGAACATTGTCAGCACCTCAGACACTTCCCTTACCATTACTTTGACTTAAAATATTGTAAGCTAATTCTACCTGATTTTGAACTTTTAAATAAATGAAAATATATGCATAGTATGTAGTTTCTTTGTACCTAGCATATTGTTGTGAAATTTGTCACTATGTATGTAGCTATATTTCATTCATTTTTATTGCTGTATAGCTTTCCATTACATGGATATACCACAATTTCTGAACCCATTTTATCATTATTGGAGCAGGCTGTTTTCACTTTTGGCTGTTACAAATAGCTCTACTACTAACTTTCATGTACGTATCTTTTGGTACACATACATAATAAACATTTCTAGTGGGTCTATACCTAGGAGTGCAATTTTTGTGTCAAAAATCAGCTTCAGAAGGTATTTCCAATTTCCAGAGTGGCTTTATCAATATATACTGTTTTTAGAAAGTATAGGAGAAGGCTAGTTGTTCCACATCCTCATCAGTTCTTTGTACTATTGTTATTTTAGTCTTAGCTGTTCTGGAGGTGTGTAGTGACACTCATTCTGGTTTTACTGGCATCTCCTCGATGACCATTAAGGTTGAGTATTTTATATGTTTATTGACCATTTGGATCTCCACTTTGGTTAATTGCCTGTTTAAATCTTGTATTCCTTTTTTTGGAGTATATGCTTTTGTTATTATTGTGGAATAGGAGTTATAAATGCACAGGTGAGCACTCTTTCAGATACACAGATGTCACAAGTATCTCTTCTCACACTGTGGCTTACCTTTAATTTTCTTACTTGTCGCTGCCTTGTGATAAACAGATGTTAAAATTGAACTTAGCCAAATTTTCCTATAGTTAACATTTTTTATGACCTCTTAGAGTTTCTTTGCCTATCCCAAAGTCAGCTAACATAGTCTGTTTTCATTTAAATGATCTCCTGTTATTCCTTTCCTATTTAGAGCTACGAACCATCTACTTTTGATTTTTGTGTTTGCTGTAAGGTATATTTTTCCCTCATATGGATATTCAGTTGGCCTCACACCATTTACTGAAAACGCCATTCTTTTCCCATTTCACGTTAGTGTTGCCTTGTATTTTAGGCGACCATATGTATACAGGTCCGTTCTAGACTCTCTGTGCCTTTCCGCTGGCCTCTTTGTTAGTCTTTGCATCAGTGTTAGACTGTTTTAACTAGGTTAGCTTTCTAATAGATTTTGGTATATGGTGGTGTGAGTTTAAATCTCTGCCTCTCTT
>VMDR010030615.1:0-12317 GCA_007922815.1 Macrotus californicus
ATAAAAGGGGCTTTTGAAAAATGCAACAAAATTGTATGTGGTTGTTTTTCCTCTATCCAGCAATGCTATCTCTACAAATCTGCCCTAAACATGCATATTCACACATACAAAACAACATCTCCTTAAGGTTTTTCTTAGTGGGCATTATTTGTAATAACTAACAATGAAAAATAACACAGGAATATAAGGTGACTAAATGGTAATGGGAAAAAAATACAATAAAGATTAAATTTTAAAAAAGAGCCCTGGCTAGTGTAGCTCAGTGGATGGAGCACGAGCCTGCGAACCAAGGGGTTGCGGGTTCGATTCCTGGTCAGGACACATGCCAGGTCCCCAGTGGGGGACGTGGGAGAGGCAACCACACATTGTTGTTTCTCTCCCTCTCTTTCTCCCTCCCTTCCCCTCTCTCTAAAAATAAAGAAAGAAAATCTTAAAGAAGAAGAAAAAATACAAGTGTTCTTTAGTAGAGGGCCATTTGGTAATGGTTGCTATTCACAAGATGTAGGGCTGTAAAGCCTCCCAAAAGCGGGAGCTATCCATGCTCAGATGTGACCTAATCTCTAGACCACGTTAACAAGTGAGACAATCAGGGTGTGAAGCAGTTAGATGGTATTTCATTTTTATAACATTTTGTGTATGTGCAGGTAACAAAAAATAAGTAGAAGTGTTTACCCATAAGGGAAGCTAGAGAGAAGTACAGAATAGTGAAGAAAAGACAACAAATTAAAATTCTTTGAGTAGATATTTTAATATAGTCTTCACGAGAAAAAGAAAACTACAAGATTAAAGTCTACTTGAAATAGATAAACTTAATTCTACATCAAATTGGTATAATGACCGCAGGGGAAAAAACACAATTTTAAAGTGATTTGGCACCCTTTCTCTGGTTTTGTCTCTTTAGTTGGCTATAGCCTAAGGACAAAGAAAACTGCAAAAAAATCTAAAACTTGGCTCAGTAGCACAATTATATTGCTACTGTAATAATTTTGAAGCTATTTATGTATGGTATAAAATTCAACTAATTATTCAATAGCCTTTACTAGTACTCAAGGTATTTCAAGATGAGAGAAAAGAAATATAACTATACAAATTAAAAAAGGAAAAAGAAACTCTGTAATATAATATTCAAATGGAAACTATCAATATGAATTCATAATTTACTAAAGAACATGTTTAGCTCTGCCCACTGAAAGAGTATGGAGAGTCAGAAACATCTCACCTGAGCTGAGTTAAGCTCATATGCCTATCCTTCAGGACACAGTTAACACAGGATGTAAGTGGATACGTGAAACAATATCGTGAGTCACCAATTAGACATGTCCCAAGTAAGCAGTATTCTGAGACAACCAACATGTACCCTTAAAAAAAGAGAGCGCCATTACAAATTGGAGGATTATCATTATTAAGGAAACTGACAAGACATAGGACAGATGTAACATGTATGTATAATTGGGTGTGTACGAATATGTTGGGAGAGAGAAGCAGCAAAAGCACCCATGACAACTCTAAACTACTGAGTTGAGGTGACAGCTATGCAGATGTCAATGGTACCAGTCTTTCTGCTGTTTGGCATGCTTAGAAATCTTTCCAGTAAAGGGAAAGGCTATTTCATGTTTTAAAAATTAGAAGCAAGGTTTAAATAGCATTTAAATGCATTGATACGTGGTACAGGACTAAATCTTGGGTTGGGCAGTTCAGCAGCAACCTGTATTTGAAGGATATTCGAGGACATTTGAATGACAGCTGTTAGATAACATGAAAATACATTGGCATGGAAGGATAGAAGCATTAACTGTGGGGAACGGCAGCAAGTAGAGTAACTTAAAAAAAAACAGGGTACACTGTATGGTCTCATTTTGGTGAGGAAGAAAATGTGAAAATGAATACACTAAAGTTGATAGGATCACCTCTGGTTGTTAGGAATATGGCATTTTATATCCTTATTTCTGCTTATCTCTTTTTCTCACATTTTGCAATGAACATGTGTGCTTTTATAATAATAATGTTTGTAATTTCAGTGTAGAAATACATTATTTAAAAAAGCAAACTCCCCAACACCGCCGTACTGGTATGAAATTGTGTTTGTACATTGTATTTAATTTCAAGTACTACTTTCATAAAAAATGAAATAACCTGAAAAATTTGGAGGAAACAAAGTTAAGACACTTTTCTTCTAAAAATATAATAATTATTAAAAATGTAAACATTCAAACTCGAAGTTTTTTTTTCTAATTTGACAATATATTGAATGCATTGTGTTTTGAAGCCCAAGATGATTTAATTTTAGCTGGTTTTCTTAATTTACAATATTCCCAGAGTTGTTAATCATAAAAGAGAATTGTATTTTTCAAATTATCGGTGTGTCCACAAGTGTTTACAGGAAACCATTTATTATCATTTGTTGAGCCTTAATATTTCTTTGCAGACAGAGAAATGTTGAAGATTTTGTCCTCACTCTTTGGCAAATCGTAGAATATTATAAACTTTAATGGTAAGGGAACTGTTAGTATTAAATATTTTAGTGACATTCCCTTCATTTTACTAACATTTTCTAGAACAATAAAAGTGGATCTGGATTAGAGTTTTATTAAAATATGAAGATCAGGAGGCTTAACATACACTTGTCAAATAACAAACATAGTACCACTTAGTGATGGGTGTCATGCCCTTGTTTCAAGGGAAAACAATCACCCATGGATTGTGCTGTGTGCCTCACAGCAGTGAAAACAGCACCTAGGGACTTTGGACAAAAGTGAGCTTTAGGGAGAATTAGAAGCAGCAATGTGAACAGTGGGGGACTGGCTAGAAGGTCGGGGATTACCTGCTCAGGCTTGATGGGTCGTAGGCCCTGTTTTCTAGTGTAAAGTGAGCTAGCTGAGGGATCGTGGAGAGTATGTATTAAATTTCCTAAATAGTGTGGTGTTTCCTGGAAGTGTGGGCTGACTTCAGATTTATTTGTAAAGTGGCTTAGGCCACTGAGGCAACCTCCGTTTAATCAATGAATTCTTTATCAATTGCCCCCTTCCGACCAATATTGTCAATTGTACTGAGTTGTTCTTAGGGTATTGAACAAAATTTAAGGTACCAGTGCCATTCTGAGCTACCGCTTTTTGTTAATGTGGAGGCAGGTTGTATCTCCAACTGGAATTCATAGGTTAGGATATTGAGGTCTCTGTCTCTGAGTGTTTATCCTTCTTAGCATTTGAGGCAAAGGGAGATAGATCATTGTCTGTTTCCAGCAGCTGCGTGCATTGCATTTAAAGCCTTTGAGAGAACGCAGTGCACCAACCAGGAAGAATATTAGAACTCTGCTCAGGATAATACCCAATATTCGGAGGGCCCTCTGAAGCCACAGTCCCAGGGATCCAAACCAACAGTGATCAAATTGATCAAAGAAAGGCTCCACTGAAGGAGTCACTTCCTTAACGCCAGATGACTTGTCCTGTGATCCTAATGTAGCTGAGCCCTAACTTTCCTAGAAGTGTTAATCCAAGTGCAGCAAGTGGTGCTGGCCACAACATACATGCCTCCCTGCTGTGCTAAAGGATAATCAAGGGCTATCCTACTATCAAGAATAATTTTACTCAAAGATTCTAAGGACTTTTGTTGGGAAGCTATTGCTTTAGCAGTGGATTCTGCCATATCTGCAAGAATTAAGGAGAAGTTCATGATCAGAGCTTCGTTTGCACTTACACCTAACCAGAGGAGTAGGGATCTGCTGAAGAAAGTGAATCTTGAATCGTAAATGCCTCCTGGCAATTCCTGTTTTGTTCAATAATGCAAATTGAAGGGAACTGACTACTGAGAAGTCTGTGTGATTGTGGAATGCTAGGAGGACAGGGAGATGATGCAAATGACACTCTCTGGTTAAGCATTTGCCATCTGGGCAGCCATAGATAGACCCGAGAAGAATATTTTTCCTTAAAAAAACCTGCAGACAAAAGTCAACCCTGCTGGAGCACTCACCACTCCCATTAAAGTAGTGTTATTAATGGACTCATTGACCGGGGACTTTTCAGTTAAGCATGGATCTGTGAGGTGTCATCACATTTGGGAAGATAATTTTCTATTCTAATATAAATGTACTAAACTCTTTGCAGAGGCAGGTGGTTGTGGAAAAAGTTGCAGTTCTAGGCCAGGGGCAGTTTGTATTTAATCATAAGAACGTGGCCGTGAGAATGTTTTTAAAGTTATTCTCATCTGTCTGAGCTCATGTGATAAGGCCAAGGTTAAAGCAACGCACAGGGAGTTCTGTGTCGAAGGCAGACTTTTAAGTAACTTCTAAGGGTAGTTGATTGCAGTTTATGGTGACATTCAGAATGGGAGAGAAAATGGTCACAGGGAGGACCAGGATGTTTTAACATCACGGAAAGATCAGAGTTTTGATGACATATCCTGTAGTCTGAGAGGATATCCCCATCAGTGGTGTCCTGGGGGAGGTATGGATAACAGCATTGTCTTCCCAGGCCAATGCCAATGTGAAGGTCAGAAAGAGGAACAGCAAGTGTTTTATGTTTCAGGTTGAAGTACGAAGTTATGATTTGACATCTTGGGTGGAAATAGTCTACGTGAGATAAAGGCTGGTGGTGGGAGCTCAAGTCCCTGAATCAGCTTGTGCCCTCTTCATCTTAGACATGTGGGGCCAGGGTCTGAGGCCGTGAAGACTGGCAGCTGTGTTGGTAGTGAGGGACACTCGACAGAGTTCCTTCCATCGAGATACAAAGGCAGGTTTTTGTGTTTTATTTGATGTCTCTTTCATGAGACCCAAGTTTCAGGTTGTGAGGAGTAAAGTTAATGGAATCTGGGTTGGGAAAGCCTTCCTCAACCTGTTGGAAATGCACCTTGGTGTCATACTTTAGAGATTTACAATAATGTACCATTTGGGGTAAATGAGAGGAGTGTCAATGTGAGGTTTGACCACAAGGGACACCAGTGTCCCTGTGATAACTTCATAAGGAGTTAACTGGTGATTTCCATTTGCTGTCCTCCCTACAGTACATATGGCTAGAGGAAGATTTTTAGGCCATGGGAGTTCTGTGGAGTCTGAAAGCTTTGATAGTTCAAGTTTGACCAGGTCTTTGTTTTTTTAAACTTTTTTTTGATGATGGAAGAAGGTTGGGACAACGGCAATGCCACCTGGTATGGAGACTGGCACAATTTGTCCAGTGAAAAAAGTCCTCTAGTCACTGGAAATTTCTCTAGGTATATCTCAAGTTGAGATAACATGTTCTATTTTTTTTTTTTTTTTGCAACAGAAAGGGCATTAGTCTTTCTGTAGGGAAAGCCCTCAATCCATCCAGAAAATAAGCAAGCAGTAACTAGCAGCAGATTGATAACCTCATGTCAGAGCAATTGAATGACATCTAGTCACATGTTCAAATAGTTTCATCGGCGATGGAGTTGTTCCCCTGAAACTTGGACAGCTTACCAGGGTTATGAGTTTGACAGGTCTTACACCAATTAATTACTTTAGTTGCAGTCTTACAACAATTTCCCCACCAATACCGTCCTGAATTCACATTATTTTCTCTGTTCTTTGGTGTGTCATGGGGTATAAGGTATGGAGTAGGGGCACTTTGAGTGACTCTGGGAAAACCAGGTACTTCCTGACTCTCCAAGGCTTGGAGGTCTCATGGAATTCACAACCCTTTGTCTCCCAGTATTCCTGTTTCCTTGGAGGGGAAGTACTGTGTTGTGAAATGATAACCTGTGATGTGAGAAGTTGAGTTAGAAAACTAGTGGGCCTCTGAACTATGTAGTGGATTTTATCAATCTCGGGATACAGTGGCTTTGGCATGAAACTGCTAATACGTTTCCCTGATACTTGGACTTAGGTCCTTTAGTGCGAGCCTCGATCTTAATTATGTTGCATTTTTCAGGGAAGTGAACTGGCAGAGAGAAGTTCTTCTGCTTGTACCTAATTGTAATTGCAGTGCTGCTTGAAGTTAGAAAACCTCTTTGTTCTCATAGCATGCCAAAACCGGGTGCCGTGCCAAAGGCATAGTGCTGTCGGTGTCGGTGTTAGTTGATTTTTCCTCAATGATGATACATGCTTGGGCAAGGCACATAGTTCCGCCTGTTGTGCTGAACTACACTGTGGGAGATATCTGCTTTTATTTATTTATATTTATGTTTATATTTTTTAATTTTATTTTTTAGGTTTTTGTTGTTAACTCATATTCAGTAGTGACTGCATAATTAACTTAATATTTTCCCTGCTTATTTTAGGTATAAGACCTGTCCACATATATAAGTAAATCTGGGTTATACGGGAGTATATGCTTTAAATCTAGGCATGGGTAACTGATTGAAAATGCCTGTCTCCTAGTCACGTTCTTCTCACCTGATAACGGAAGTGAAGTAGCAGGATTAAGGTTGCCTTTGAGATGCACATTAGATGGAGATGAAAGTAGATCACAAGTGGAGAGTCTGCTTGAGGAAAGGTGTTGAGTTGGAGCTTCCAAGACTCTGAGCAGCATAAGGTGTTTGCAGATACACATAATTCCCTAAGGTCAGATGTGCCGAGACTTCTGCTAATTTAGCTGCAGCTGTGACTTCCTTAAGACAGTTTGTGTAAGCTCTAGCTAGTGAGTCCGACTGCATGCTATGTGATGTACTAGGTCTCATTCTTTCACCTTGGTCTTGTGTGAAAACTCCTAAAGCCTGATTATTCACATCGTGGAGGAGTAACGTAAAAGACTGGTTATTGTTGGTAGGCCCAATGACGGGGGATTTGGCAGGGCTTTCTTAAGGTCAATAGATGCTTGTACATGCTTCTCTTTCCCGTGGTAGAGTTCCTCTGGTGTAGAGGTTTTGATGAGTCCATAAAAGGGGGAAGCTTCCAAGGAAAAATTAGGAACCCAAAGCTGGCAGTATCCTGCCAGGCCTAAAAGCCCTCTAAGGATTTGTGTGTGTATGTGGATGTAAGATTTTAGAAACTTTTGTATTAATTGCATACACTTTGGAAAGAGTATCTATCTCCTAAATGCTTATTAAATCATGTGCTAAACCTTAAACAACCTGTTTGCAAAACTGAAGTTTTTCCTTTGTGACCTTGGCCTACTGTTAGAGTAAATAAAGGACGGGACACAAGTAGGTTAACAGTTACTCATATGGAAAATAATACAATAATCAATAACTAGTAATACAAGAATGAACTCTGTAAGCCTACTTTTGCCCCACCCTCTATATGGAGTCTAAATTAGAGGCTTCTTGAGTAGAAGAACATAGCAACAGATCATCACATATTGTAAAAATGAGGACCCCTGTGGGAATCATAGGGTGATAGATCTGGATAGAGGGCTTGGGAAAAGTATGTGGGAACTTCAGTAAATCCCTGGGGCATTATAGTCCAAGTATATTGCTGATTGTTCCATGTAAAAGCAAATAAATATTATCTATTTGGCACCTCAGGGATGTTAAAGAAAGTTGGACATAAGTTTACCACTGTGAATCATTTAGGATTTCTTGGGAATTGTGATGACAAGATATTTGGATTGGGTTCAGAAAATGAGGAATCACAACTTTATTTATTACCCCTAGATCTTGGACAATTCAGAATCCTTGCCCTTTTGGCTCTTTAATTGGAAGAATGGGAATGTTACAAGGGCTGGTTGGTGCAAGGGGTAAATAACCCTTGGAAATTAAATATTTGGTAATGGGGATAAACCCTTGCATAGCTTCTAATTTTAATGGATATTGAAACAACTTAGGCAAAAGTTTGGTGGCATCTGTTTGGACTTCTGTGTGTTCAGTACTGTTCATTCTCCACTCTTATTTGAATATCTCTATTCAAGTAGTCTGTTAGTGAAGTTACCCGAGAGTCTCGGGGAGCTTCAGGTAACTCTAGTCTCAGAGGATGACTCATCTTCAATACCTTCCATAACAAATTGTAGGCACATAAAAATTCTGATTCAGGTTGGTCAGAGAATTCTAGGGTTATTTTTCCATCAGAAGTAAAATTTGTGCCCTTGCAATTTCGATAAAAGATCTTGGCTGATTAAATTCAAAGGGGTTCAATCACAGAGTGGGAAGGTATGGAGGAAGTTGGTCCTAGGGTCAGTCACCTGGGCCAGTTTGGTGGGTAGGTCTCCTTGTGTCTTGTTTGAATCCCCCACTATTTTATATTGTTTTTAGTTTGGAGGGTGGTTGCTGTAAAATGGTGGGGCTTAGCATAGGTAAGGTCAATCCTGTGTCTATTAAAGTTGTGCCTGTTTTTCCACTTATTTTTATTTGAATTTTTCTGTGTTCATTTAGATCACAGGTGGCAAACACAAAGCCTGCAGACCGAATCCGGCCCTCCACCTTGCTTTATCTGGCCTGGCACCATGTTTCTACCCAGTGGCAGTGCTGGGCTCTCGCTTTACTGTTAAGGAGTAGTTACATTTACACAGTCCTAAAATTATATTTGGCCCTTTGAAGGCAACTGTGAGGCTGATGTGGCCCCAGTGAAAATGAGTTTGACACCCCTGCTTTAGTGGGACTACAGAAAGCAGCCTTTGCGTTTCCCTAGGAGCCCCTTCACTGAGGTCGTTTTAGAAGTATGGAAGACAAATTCATCATACATTTTTTGGAGACAGTTTTTTTTCCCCAATATCCTATCTCTTCAAATATGTGACGTGGACCTGTGGGCCAGGCTTGTTTAGGTCAGGTCTCCTGAAGTTTAAAATATTAAGTTATACTTGAGGAAAGGTGTTGGAAGGTGTTGTTTGTTGACTGAGGCTCTTGGAACTGGAGGGCCATGGGTTTGGCAGCTTTTCTTTTCTAATTCTAAAGTACATTCAGAGTGTTCAGCCAGAATACAAACTTCATCAATATTCATGACTTCCCATTCTGGTCTATTCCGCCAATCATACTAGAAGGATCTGAAGATCTGGGCAGAGGCCATGCAGAAAGAGGGACATGAGGACAAATTGATGTGAGGAAGTTGTTTCAGTAAAACTTGAGTATCTCAGAAATAAAGATTCAAATCTAGTTCTAAAATCTGCTACTGATTCATCCTTTTTTCGTTTGCAAGATTGAAGTAGTGGAAATATTCTGGGAACATCCCTTAAAAAATCTCGAGTCATTTTACAAGCTCATCTAGCATCTTTGGCAGTAGCTTGAGCTTCCGATCACAGTTCCTCTTTAGGTTTCATCCAGCCTGACTCTCTAACCATTTTTGGGACCCACCAAAATGTATATCAGTAAGCAGTGATCAGGATTCTAAATTCCTTGGTAAATTTTTTGAGGATCCTTCTTTGGTTTCAGGAAGTCTTTTACTATGACTCATAGTTTAGCCTTGGTCCATAGTGTAAAAGTGGCTTGGATTGGGGAATAAATTTAGAGGCATCCTTGTCTTAGGATTTTCTATTGGCTGAGTTTTAAAAGAGAATTGATGCCCTGGCCAGGTGGTCCAGTTGGTGGGAACATCATCCTGTATACCAAAAGGTTGTGATTTTGATTCCTAGTCAGGGCACATACCTATGTTGTGGGATTAATCCCCAGTTGAGGCATGTATGGGAGACAAGCTATAGATGTTTCTCTCTGACATTCATGTTTTTCTCTCTCTCCCTTCCTTTCTGTCTAAAAAAAAAAATCAATGAAAACATATCCTCAGGTGAGGATGAAAAAAAGGGAATTGAGTTAAAAGATCTTCAGAACGGAAAGGAAACTGCCACAGTGAGTTGAGAATCTCAGGGTAGTTAAGAAGGGAAGTGAGCAGATGAGGTCCAGTTGGAATTACAGTTCTTATGTATAGTGCCTTTTCTGATTTTTTCAGTTTATGTTGTTTTAACTGTGGAGTGGCTTTTTGCAATGACTCTTTAAAGACACGATTTTTGATTTAGAAGCTTACACATCAGCATACTAATCAAAGAAAGTACCCCGTTCTTTTTGTTTAGTGTTTGAATCTCTACCTTCAAGGGCTCTTCATAAGCATAAAACATCATCTAGGTTACAAAAGCCCCAAAATGACCACTGTAACTCTAAATTATCTTTGGTTATTTCTTGCCAATGGTTTAGAAATGGACAGTGGTTTACACCTTATTTCTTTATTATAAAAAGGGCAAGAGTCCCAGAAAGTATGTCCCTGTTTTCTTTAGAGTGAGAGGTAGCCATTGTTTTTCTTTGTTAAAATAATATTTTCTAATTCAAGCAGATTTATTATTTCTAGCTTCCTGTGCACAGTTCCTGAGACGTATAGGTCTCATGGTGAAAATGTGGGGTCTTCCACACCTTGATTTTTTAGCGGGAAGGATTAGAACAAAAAACCTTGAAGAGCTCAGAATAAGTGGAGCTCAATCTGAGAGAAGCTTATGGGGGGTCTTGGAGAGGCAGCAGACCTAAAGGGGTCTGTGGGTGCCTTCTCCTGTGTCTGGGTGCCATTCCCAGAATCTTCAACAGGTTTCTTCAGGTTCCATCTTCACCGCCAATCTGCCCAATGATGAAAATATAGAATTTAGTGATGAGTTTGATGTCCTTCCTTGAGGGGAAATCACCCACGGACTGTGAGTGCAGTGTCTCACAAGCAGTGGAGCACTCTTCCCGAGGCATTCTGGGCAAGAGCAAGTCTACAGAGCATTAGAAGCAGCAACTCAAAATGCAGCATGACTGGCTGGGAGGTCCTGTGTTCTAGGGTAAGATGAGGGGGCTAAAGCTGAGTTGAATTGTGATTGAACATGTTAGGTTCTCTAAACAGTGAGGTGTGTCCCACAAGTGTGGGCTGACTTAAGTCTAGGTTTGTGATGTGGGTCAGGCCGCTGGAGCAATCTCTATTTTGTAGAAGGCAGAATTCCAGATTTCTCAAATATATAAAAATATAAAAATATACTCCCTGTCTTTGTACAATGACTCAGCTCGCATTTAGAGAGTAGGTCTGAACACTGGGCATCTTTTAAATGTTTGTTAGTCTTAAAAATTCTGCAGACTTTTCTCATAAATGTTTGGTTGACAAATATATATCCGCACCTATCTATAATGTACAGGTATAGCCCTATGGTTACTTTTGTCATGAAATATTTTACCTTTTCATTTATACAATCATCTTAAAAAATAAGGGTATTCCAGGCACTGCGATTGTAGCAGTGAGTGATAGAGAAGTTCCCTTTCTTTATAAACTTTATATTATAGTGGATGAAGACAGACAATAAATTAAAAATGAGAGAACCATACAAGAGAATTTCACACTGATAAGGCCCATGATGGAAATCAGCAGAAAGATGAAATTAAGAGATGAATCAGGTGAAGAGGAGATCTTGTGCCTAGAAGACTCATCAGGGAAGACCGTTCTGAGGATGTTGCCCTTGAGCTGTAACTTGAGAGATGTGTCAACTGTTAACAAAACTGGAACAAGCATCTTGACAGAGGAAATCGTATTATGAAGAATAGTTACCTTCCAACACTGCTTGCTGGTTTAGGACGTCACGTTGTTTTGGGTCTTGTCTTCCTTCTTACAGGCTCTACACATTCTAATCTATGTAGTACCACAAGTAGATATATAAAGGTAAAGCAAAAAACACACAGCTTACATTGTGTTATATTTAAAACTCTCTCTCAATGGCTCACTAGGCTTAAATGGTAAAATTCACATTCCTCAAAGCAGCATTCATAGTTAATAAAATTATACCTTTACCTACGTATGCAATTTTAGCTCCTGGTGTTCCTAAACATAAACCTTTTATTCCATTTAATTACTCCAACATACATGGTTCTATCTTGTCTCTATTGCTTATTCACTATTTTGTTTGTTTGTCTTGTTGTCTTAACCATTTAATCTGGAATAACCCCTCTCCTAAAATATGTCGCTCTTTTTGGGCCATGCTCCAACCTCAGAGCCTTGATTTGACCACCCAAATTGGGAGTAATTTCTTATATCATAGAGCTTCTCTGGCCATTATCACTGTTCTAACCTGCTATCTTGTAGTGGTCAGTGCATTCATCAGTTCTTGATACATATTGATCCAGATGTATAAATATCCTTGTATGTGTACATATGTCCTACATACTACATATAACCAGTCATCTTGTGCTATGATCTTTTCTACATTTATATCAATACATCAAAAGATGATTTCTATCAATCATCTTTTCTATATTTATATCTCTCCAACTAAATTCTACTTTTCTTTGGGGTAGGTACCATATTCTACACTTCTTGGATCCTATATTTATTTTTATCCATATTATTTAAACAAAGGAGTTTCTTTTATTTTTTAAGATGAAAGGCTTCTAGATGCTTTAGTTCCCATTACTTAAAACTGCAATAAAATATAGAAATTTAATAATAATAATAATAATAATAATAATTGCTGCAGATTGACAAAATTCTGTTGATGCTA
>VMDR010030616.1:0-12317 GCA_007922815.1 Macrotus californicus
GTACATTGTATTTTGTGTTCACCGCCCAAGTCAAGTCTCTGTCCATCATGATTTATCTCTCCGCCCTCCTCCTCTCCCTCCACCTCCCTCCACCCCCATCTCTCCAGCAATCGCCATGATGTTTTCCCTGCCTGTGTGTTCTTTTTCCTATTTTTTTGCTCAATCCCTCCATCCCCTTGCAACATCTCCCCAACAGCTGTTAGCCTGCTCTGTATCTATAAATCTGTCTGTATTTTGTCTTTTACATTTTTCAAAGGTAGATTCTTAGAAAGATTTATTTTGAGGATCAAAATTACTGGACCAAAAAATGTGAAAAAAATGTTCAGAACCTGGACCATATTGTCCAATTACATTAAAAGTTTTGCAACAAATATAAGTTAATTTTTATTTTACTTCACTTTCAATGCTGTTTTTATCTTAATGCTGTCTATATATATAAACAACACTATTTCTTATTCTTTTAATTTTTAGAGTCGAGTGTTTTCTCATACATTTCTAATAACTGTGTTACTAGGATGAATTTAATTAAATCTTGGGAGCACTGTGCTTCCTCAGTGGTGAGAAAAAGAAAAATATGAATTCATGGCCTAAAAGGTAGAGGCATCGATAATGTCCAAGCTCTGTTTGGGTCAAGGGAGCAGAAACTGGCCAGTATAGGTGAAGGGGCTGAGATGAGGGTGCTTCTTCACTCATATGCTCCATCAGTCCATCCACACTAGGGTCGATCCACTATCAGCTCTTTGATTCTTTGGTTCATGGCACTGGGTCTTTGCAGTTTCTTTAGGGAAATAGCTACCTTATATTTTCCACAAATGAGTCTGTCTGGTTCCCACTGAAGTCCTGAAAAGTTGAACATGAGGACAGGAAAGCTTAAATGGACCAGACATAGTGAGAGGCATGTTCATAGGTTACAAATGAGTGGGCTTCCGTGGAGATTTCTGAATGAGGCACAGAGTTCTGGGTAGCCAAGGACAGAGCTGTCGAAATAAAGATAGCCTAATGAGAGCCAGCAAAGGGAGCTTGCTATAACAAGGGAGTCAATCACCATCACTTTCATTTGTCAGAAATGTTATGCAGTAGAAACAAGGGAAGGCTCAGGGCTGCCCTGATGGGAGGCTGCTGGCCTGGGGAAACTGGAGGAACATTAGATAGAAGGAGGGCGACCTGTGTGATTGGTTAGAGAGGCATATTTGGCTTTCTCTGGTTGGTCCTAAATTGGAAGTAGGGGCGAAATTAGAAAAGCTGCCAGTTATTAATCAAGTCTTGGCCATTTGGGGCCAATTGTTACAGGGGTTATTATTTAGCTTCCCAAAGCATTGGCTAGAGATAGTGGTCTGACATCCTCCAAGTTTGACTTAAAGAGAGCAGGCTCGCTCCCTAGGCTAGTTTTGGAGATAATGGATTGGTTTCCTGAGCCTGTTGCTGCAGATCAAGGCTCAGAGATCTGTCTTTATATATGGTCTGGTCATTGCCTGTTGCGTATACAGTCTCTCAGAGTGAAGACTGCGGAATCCCCACAAAGCATGGAAATGGGGTCTGGCATGTATGTTGCAGACTGTGGGTTTCATAACTTTGGCCCCAGTTCACCATGGCTGCTCCAAACAATGTTTTGGGGTTTTACAGACTGATAGTCTAAAATCTCAGAACTTCTCTTATCCTGCCTTCAAAATGTTGCCCTAGAGAAGTGTTTCTCTGGAGAGGGTTTGTTATTAATCTTTGTCTGTTTATGGCAAAGGAAAATACAAATGCTGCTTTTATTGAGAGATTAAAAGGATAGCAGACAAAAAGCTCCTTCTTCCCTTTGAGATGTTGATGAATTTTACTGATAATATTTTAATTCCAACCAACAAAATCTGTTTTTGTCAGTGAAGAACAAACTTGTTTCATTACTAGGAAAATGAAAAAATTAAGTTGATTTGTAAGTTCCAATTTACATTCCCTACACCACCTGAATTTGTAATTCTATTGTGCATGTGATTAAGTTTGTTTTACTAGCTGCCATACCAGTGTGCTTTGTCTACATCACAGGCACACAGAAGTTCACCCATTTGACATTTTTAAAATATTTGACCCCAGGTTTTTATGGTGCTCATTAGTGGCTTGCTTCTGTCTGTGTTTCTGTGACCTGTGTCTAGAGAGAGAAGGTGCTACAGCTCTTGCTGAAGCTTTTCTGGGCCTCTGCACTGACATGTGGCAGTGACCTAACATTGACCTCCCTGAGCTGGGATCCTGCCTTCAAGAATGTGATCAAAAAGAACATATCAGCAGCATGGATTCTATACTTTTATTAAATACCAGATGCAGTCCTAACTCACGTACATCATGATTTGGAATATGTCCCACTGTCTTTTTTTAGGACAGACTGCTTGTGACGGGGATATCCACATGCTGAAATGTGTGATATGTGTTTTCTGAGGTCTAAGGGAATAATCATGGTATTCTGTAAGGTGGCTAAATGAAATATATTGGTATTTTCTTTTGGGTGTCCACCCAGAGTCACATTTTGCTCTTAGCTGTAAAGTTGGGAATTTATTTATCTGTGATTTGTATATTCAACTGGCAGCCTCTTTCCAAGGATTTTTCCCTAATTAGAACGTTAATCTGTTGATTAACTTCATCGAGAAAGCAGGTCTGAGAGATGACAGGGAGAAGTGGAGCCACACGATGACAGACATGCTGGAGAAGAACCACATGTTATAGCAGGAATCAGGCTATAAACTTAGGGACCAGAATAAACAGATGAAGTGCATGCAAAGTTATTCTGCACGGGTCAGCAAGTTCACAAAAATATTTTGTGATGAGTAAGTAATCAAGGCAAATGAGCAGACCTGAGCATTCCTTTTATTTGATTCATTAAGGAAGCATTTATGTCGATTGCCAACATGCATCGGGCCTGTCTAGGCACTGTGAGGGATACAGAGAAAAGGTGAATGCTCAGTACCAAAGATGTGCAGACTTTCAAAGGAAGAGAGGACAGGCCTGGGTCCAAATACCTTCTCTAAAGGCAAAGTGAAAAATACTGAAGAAGGGGTGACAATGCTTGTTTTAGACCCCAGGAGGACAAGAACCTGATGACCCTGAGAGAGGTGGTGTTTGAGACAGGTCTTGAAGATGAGATGGATTTTAATAGGCAGAAGAAGGGAAAGGGAACAGATTGTATTCCAAAAAAAAAGAATGAGCAGAGGCAGTAAAGTAGAAATTTGTTGAATTCATTAAGTTGTAGATAATATGGAAGGGGAGTTGCATGAGAGATTCTCGTCTATCAAACATGTCAGGTGGCTTTACTGTTAGAACACTTCATACATGTTTTTATGGGTTCCAGTGAGCTTTCACACTCAAATAGAAGTAATGCTATTTTTTTCTTTCAACCCCCACAATTTGATTCTTATTTTTTATACTACTTGTTGAGATAAAACTTTATCCATTGAAATACACACGTCTTAACAGCGTGGTTTGATAAGTCAATTCAGAGATGTAATACACATTCCTGCCCTGAGAGAGAACATTTGCACCTTCTCAGAAATTTTTTTCCTGTTTCTTTCCAGTCAATTCTGACCCAACTCAGACACAACTGCCATTCCTATTTTTTCACCCAGATTAGTTCTATATAGTTAAAGCCATAAAATGTGAATGTTTTTGTGAATGACAATTTTCATTCAATGTTTTTTATGCAATTTGGCCATGGTGTTTTGCATACGAGAAGTTTTGTTTTTAATTGCTCAGTAGTAATTAATTGAATTAATATAGCACAATGTGTTCATCATTTCTCTTGTTAATGGGTGTTAGGATTGTTTTCGGTTTGGGATATTGTTAAGTCATTTCATGGGATATCTCCAAATATTAACATAATGATTGTGAGGTTCATCTAAGTTTTTATGTGTCTGCAGTGGTTGTTCTTCTTTTATTGCTGAGTAGTACGCCACTGTATTAATATACTTCAAATTTTGTATTCACCTGCCAGCCTATGGACATTGGAGTTGTTTCCAGGTTTTTACTATAATAAAGATATTATGAATATACACATATAGGTCTAATTGTGGCTATTTTCATTCCTCTCGGGTAAATATTGAAGAGTGGAATGTTTGGGTATCCTAAGCATATAAGAAGTACATATTTAACTTTGTGAGAAACTTCCAAAGTGTGATCCCAAACTGTGTGTATCATTATGTGTTCCCACCAGCAATGCATGAGAGCTCCTGCAGTTCCTCTCCCTCACCAACCCAGGAGGTGGTCTGTCCTAATTACAGTGGGGTGAACCTTATTATGGTTTTAATTTGTATTTTCCTGAAAACTGGTGATGCTGAGTATCTTTTCATATGCTTATTGACTGAGATGCTTGAGTTGGGCTTATACTCAAAGCATCAAGGGAAGAGTTTGTCTTGCTTATAGCCTTTTTTTTAAATCACTCATAATTGTAAGACAATGGAAAGTATCATTTTCCTCAGAACGCTCAGAGTAGTGTATGTGTTTGCAAACCATGTATCCGTAAACCAGTTCGGTGTGAGGGTGAGATCCCAAAGGGAAGGGTAGCGTGGGTCCCATCATTTGCCATCTATCCAGCATTTGGAGAGGAGCCATGGTTTTCTGTAGGCCAAAAGAACTGTGTCAGTGTGACAGGACCCTCTGTGAGGCCGGAGGGTAGGA
Organism: Macrotus californicus; assembly: GCA_007922815.1. Taxonomy (NCBI): domain Eukaryota; kingdom Metazoa; phylum Chordata; class Mammalia; order Chiroptera; family Phyllostomidae; genus Macrotus; species Macrotus californicus. The sequence continues at coordinate 4,645 of VMDR010030616.1, forward strand.
GGAGGAAGAGATGTGTGTACTTAGAAAGAGAGTCTGGGGAGAGTGTGACAACCCAGAGATGCACCGTTGTGATGGTTAATTTTATGCCAAGTTGGAGAGTATTTCTGCATGAGATTAACATTTGGTGAATTTTGGGTGAGGCAGATTGTCCTCCATAATGTGGATAGGCCTCACTCAGTCAGTAAAAGCCTGAAGAGAACAAAAAAGACCAGCCTCTCCAAGACAGCATCTGCACCATGGGCTCTCCATACTGCCAGTCCCAACTTCAGATTTTGAATTTCCTAACCTATATATACATATGTCTATATATATATCAATATGTCAGCATAGAAATATATAATTATACATAGAATAGATATATCTGACACATATTTATTTACTCTTTATATCTATACATACAGCTATATCTATATCTATATATTCTCCAGAGAAACAGAACCAATAAGAGATATATATCCTGACAAATACAACTGCTGTGTGTGTGTGTGTGTGTGTGTGTGTGTGTCTGTGTATGATTAATGATACAGAACCCTGACTAGTTCAACCCCCTAGGGCCCCCTTCCCTCTTTAAGGAAGGTCTTGTCCAGCTGCAAGGTATGTGAATGGCAGAGTGGCCTGGAGTCAGCTCCTTCAGGGTATGTCTCAGATACAGTGATCCTGTGACGGACTTGGACAAGGAGTATAATGGGCAGGTGTATAACGGCCTAATGGCCCTGCTGTTTTGTCCTAAGGATTGCTACTTCCAGAGTTCCTTTCGAAGTTGACAAAGGTATTGCTAATCTGCCATGTAATTCAACTTCTCCTTCTGCTCAATCTTTCTACTTTCCCATTACTTTAATAAATTTGGCCCCTAATTCCAACTTGTATCCCAAATTCCAACTAAGCATCTGATTCTGTAGAAATCAAACTGAGAGAGGAACATGCATGTGTTAAATGGTGTTTTAAAATGGAACATTAAATGAAAAGCCTTTATTCCATTACACCTTTACCATGAGCTCCTCAATGCTACTGCTTTAGTCAAATGACCAGTTCTTTTTTGGGGGGTGGAGGTCTGCACTCTCTGTTTGGTGTAGAAAGCTAAACTGTATTTGTAGGCTTCAAGGCTGGGGAATGCAGGGACCAAGTAGAACCTGTGTTATTAGCTTTGACTCATCAGCCAGCACAGCATCCAGGTTGCCTCTCTGGGGCTTTGTCATGACTGTGACATGAGTGTGTGTCACCTTTGGAGTCATTGCAGTACTTTCTCCATTTTGCTTTAAACTGCATGTTTGCTAAGATTGGGTGGAGTTTCTGAGAATAATCAAGCAAACAACAAACAAGGCACCAGTTTTCCTGTCATAATTCACTCATTTATGGCAAAATGTCTTTTGGATGATGCCTGGTGGGTAGCTCTCTTATTTAAAATACCCACTTGTGTCAACTTAGACATGTACCATAGAGGGCGGGGAGTGAAAGCCTTGAGTAAAGTCAGCTTTATCTTCTGAAGATGTACCCAAAGTTCCACTCTCTTTGTGAGGCAGATACATCTCCATGTTCTGAAAACTCCATCTCCATCTGCCCATCTGACTCACTGCTCTTCCAACACATGAGTCCACGGGCATCCCATGAGCCCCTCCCTGTGGAAAAGTACTGCTTCGGGAACCTCCCACTCCCCCAACCCCGACCAGTGATAAGCTGTGGTTGAAAAGGAATCGACACATTAACAAAGGGCTCCTATCAAGGTACAATGAGGTTCACAAACATGTGCTTTGAGGACCTTAAAAAAAGGAAATTTAATGCTAACTAGAGAATTAGACCCTAACTGGATAAACTGCCTCTCAGATCTGTTTTTATATTATATTGTTTCCTTGTAATTCCCAAACCATTGACTAGGGAGTTGAGCGGGATTGTGATTGTCGGCATTTGGGCAATGGCCTGTGAACTAGAGTCTGCACTGATTCCTGGAGACATCTTTTGAGGAGTGATGTGGAAGGAGGATCGAAAAGAAGTCACTTGCCCTTGAGGATGGTAGAAATCCAGGGGACACTGGCATCCCTGGAGGGTATCATTGTAGGCCCAGGCTGGAGACTCAACTCTGTGATTTGGGGGACTCAATAATTGTCCATGGTTTTTGAAAGGGGCGGGTGTCAATGGCAATCCAGACAGAGATAAAATACGAACAGGAGGCAGCAAGGGCTCATTTGCTGATCTAGATCCACCGCCCAAGCAATCCATCTTCTTGGGCATCTTCTGAAAACCCACAGAGATTAAATTTTAAAAGGTTTTTTAGGCAGCAAGAAAAATGAAAAATAAATCACATTATTATGCTTTAGGGACTTCTAGGGAAAAGGCCCTCCTGGATCTATAATTATGCATGCATTCTCCTGTTTCCTTAAATTAGTACCAAGTCCCAACAGTCACAACTTTACATGGGTGTGTGCTCTCTTTCAATATTCTATGGCGTGCATTGATGTTTTTTACATTTTCACAGTTTGTAATTTCCTGCCAAAGATTAATGTTTAGAAAAAAATATTTGTAATGATGCTATAATGCAGTTAGCCCTGCTCTTCTTGTATATAAACATTCATTTCCTCTTATTGTTCTGCATTTTTTGCTACCACAGGGCAGAATTCATAAAGTTGGCTTTTAGATAATCAGGGAACAGTAAATGCTGCTAGCAGGTGGGTGAGGAGGGACTGAAACTGGAGAGTGGGAAAATTCTTCTCAGACAAAGTTAGGAAGCGTTCAGAAAGGTGTCCAGTGTTCCAGACCAACAAGGTGCTGCTGGGGTGGGGGTGGCTGCACTGATGCTCCTATAAAATTGTATTTATACTGAGAAATGGGTACAATGTTCAAATCAACCATGTATTTACATAATGAATTGCATCTCTCATAGTTGATTTTATGTACCAACTTATTTTTCTAACTTACAAGGTTAAAAGATGCCAAGATAGCTGGTTATTTCTGGGTGTGTCTGTGAAAGTTTTCCATGATGAGGTCAGCGGGACTTACAACAGGAGTCCACTGATTCTCAGGCCTATGGACACAGATCGGGACTCACACTGTGGGTTTCCCTGGGTCATAGGCCTTCGGGCTTGGACTGAATGGCACACCAGTTTTCCTGGCTCTCCAGCTTGCAGACAGGAGATCATGTGACTTGTCAGCCTTGGAATTTATCTGATAAAGTTCTAAATTTCTACCCACCTCCAATCCTCAATACCTCTTTTGAATCTATTGTGTTGTTTTGGAAAAACTGAAATTCAAAATGATTGGAAAGACAAAAATGGTTTGTTCCAAACAACTATCTTTCTATTTCTATCTCTCTGAAATATCTGCATTTCTTAGTGATACATACATTCACGGTGGAGGAAGGGAACAGGTGGGGCAGAAAAGGTCACAATGCTTTTAAAAATGCAAAGAGCTCCGCTGCTGAGACCGGAAGTGGGTCCAGCAAGGGGGTGCCGAGTCAGAGAGGCAAACGGGCCTGATAGTGCAGGGAGAGAATGTTAGGGTTAGGAGGAGGCTGCTCCTGAGTTATTCTGTTGCTCTTTGTGACAGTCCCACGAGGTGTGAGATTTTGTCATCTCCCTGTGACCAATATGGATGAAGGAATTCTGAACGACTGAGTAAGGGCCAGGATGATGTGATGGGAGGCAGGGCTTTGGGCGGAGCCTGGGAGGAGAGCACCTGCCCAGGAGCAAGCCGGTGGCCTCTGTCTGCCTCACTGGTATTGACTACACTGAAGATGCTGCTGCGTGCTCTGACTTCTGGTTGGAGGAATGCTTGCATTTTTGGATACCAATTAGATTCAAGAGTTTGAACATTGTTTTAGAGAGAAAAAAATGGATTATCACTATTTAAATCTTCTAATCTATGGTGTCCAAAATCCTGTGTAGCTGGCCTGTACTGAACTGCAGGTTTAAAGAGTTTCTAGGATCAGCCACAACATATGATGTGTTTTCTTGTTTGGGCCATAAATTGGACCTAAATGCAATGTTTAAAGGCCAGTGTGTATTTTAACAGCCCCATAAATATAAACTCTGTACAATAGCGGATCATATTGGCTTCCAGGGAAACAGTAGCCTTTAATAACTTTAAAATATGTTCTTTTTAAAAATTGCTCTCTGTTATGAATATTTCTATTAACTTGGCCAAGTTTTCCTTCTAGCCAGGATATTTGTCTCAGGAACCAGACACCTGCATAATTCTTTCTTAAGCAGATTCAGACTCAAAATAGGCTAAACAATATTGCAGGTATTTATGTTATAGGGTACATTTCTGTACTCAGGCTTCAATCTTGCCTCCTGTGGGCTTTGGTAACAAAAACAAGAGTTTTAACATTGAGAGTCTGCTATGTAGAGCTTGGCTAAAAGGCACTCTGTGGCAGGAAGATACATTAGCAGTATCCATTTGGCTGGATTTCAAGGCATCCTTTTATGTTATGGTATTCTGAGTTGGGGGAATATTTTAGAACATATTTTGTCTGAATATTAAGAATCTTCTAAAAGTAAAGTTTTTGCATTGGGATAAAAAACCAGCAAAGATTTTGTTTCATTAATGAGAATATTATCATAAATAAAATACGCACCAAACCAGAGTTTGAATTCCTGATGGGAAGTTGGGACACAATAAGGTTATTTCAGGTTTTTTCTACTTTGAGGACATTTGTATTGGAGACCTGAGAACATCCTGAGATTTGTAAGTCCCACTGCAGATGTCTTACCGCTAGGAGGGGTCAGGAGCTCCTCAGTTCCTCCTACTAGCAGGAAGCCTGTGGCTAGGGGATCAGGGTGGCATAATGACAGGTCTCTGTGGTGTTTGCCTTCCCAGGGGGTTTCGGGTATGATAGCTCACTGGACACGTAAGCCTGTCTTTTATTCATCTTCCCTAAATGTATTTAAAGCATGGGTCGCTAGTACCTGTTAAGAAGCTAAATACAAATCATGATTTGGTTAATAGGAACCAGAGGTATGAGCAATAGGACATTTGCTGCAAGACGAAGCACCAGATCTGGTGGTCTAGAACACGGGATCCACACAGCTGGCTCTGGAGGACCACAACTGTCATTGTATCTTCTTTTCATCTAGAAAGTTCTTTATTTTAGTCTACTCTAGACTTTATTTTTGAAAGTTAAACATTTCTATTGTTTATGCTATTACTATTGTCCTAATTTTTCCCTTTTTCCCCCCATGTCAGCCTACTCCCATTCCCATAGTCAATCCCTACACCATTGTCCAAGGAGGACGTATAAATAAATAGACACTATCCCACACTTTAAAAAAATCTATCATAAAGACCAGTGATTTTCCTTGTGTTCAAATCAGTCTTCCTGTGTGCTTTTTTGCTTCTTGTAGAGCTGAATTACTTTTCTTCCAAAGACTGGACTGTCCTTATCATCAATATTTTCCACTTTTTTTAGCTACACTCCCTCTCTCCCCTCCCCACTGGACCTGTTCGCCTTTGTTTTAGTAACCTTTGTTCTTAGTGAAGATGTAAATTTGTCACTTCCATGATCAGCAATGACTGTGACTTGGCACAAAGACCAGCTGGTCAGAGACAGGATAGGCATCCAGGTTGGTCTCTGCAGTAGGCAGCGTGGCAAAGCTGCTCCAAAGCCAGACAGTGATGCTTCAGGCAAAGGGAAGAACATGTCTTAGTATGCACTTTAGTTCAGAGTATAGCAAAGTGTTATATAATGAGCCCATGACCCAAGAAGAAAGCAGGAGACTTACTAATTTGGGCAAAAGCTAATGTAATGACACTGAGCATAATGTTCTTTCTCTTTATTAGGTCACCTATCTTATCAGATATTTCCATCCCTAACCTGGTAATGTAAGCCTTCCTTCCAGAATATTCTACTGTTACTTTCCAACTATTAACCTCTCTGAGATCCACAAGTGTAGTTGAAGAGGGGGTTATCATTTTCATATTCAGAAGGAGTGTTCACCTCATAAATCATGCAGAATAGAGTGTTTTTACATTAAAATGGCACAAAGTTCTGTGTGCTGTAGAATCCATTTCCTTCAGTGGGAATAACAAAGACACAACACTGGCATTTTGTTACACATTAAGTGTCGAAACAACACAAATGGGACATTTTACATGATAAGCAGCTTGACAAATAACAATTGATAAGACGTGACTACACATTTCAACATGAGAGATGTTACCAACATTACTTCTGGGCTAGGAAATGTGCCAATTCTGCTATTTGCAAACCAGATAAAGGTACTGCATTAGGAATAGGTGACCTCATCAACATTCAAAGCTCTCCTGCTCTTCCTAGCACTGTGGCTTCCAGGACTACATGGCAGGTAGAAAACGGTGTGTCCTGTCTCTTAACAAACTTTATAATAAAAACCTAGTAAAAGTACAGACATTTTCAAAAGGTAGGATAAATCAGGCATGTGTGGCTGCACAACCATTAAAAGTTGCACTATGTGGAATCAGGTTCACTCTCCAAATCTTTATCCCATTGGCCAAGCATTTCCTCTCCTTATGCCCACTGGTCTTCATTTTCCTTCGGGCATCCACCCCTACCAGTTCATCTTTTCTGTCAAAAGTTTAAAAAGAAAAAAACAAGCAGAATTGAATGGACAACAAGACACCTCACTCCCACTCACTTGGCAGTGTAAGTGACAGCAACATTGGTTGCCTTCCCTCAGCTTGGATGGTCATCCCACCGGATGTCCTGCTTTTCAGGCTGCCCCGCACAGCCCCTAAGACACACAAATAAATGAGAAAATGCCTGATATTCTACCTGGCACTACCCACTAAGTTGAAATAACAACTACCAACATGTTTAATGATTTTGAACTTCCTGGCAAAGATAAAACACAGTAAGTTCCAAGGAGAGCATGAGCTACAGTTTGGCCTAGAAGGAGCTACACCCTTTCCTGTAAATTTGTGTAGGAAAACTGAAATAAAGTATGCTCACGTACGTGACAGGGTTACACACACAGAGACTCACACACTGACATTCTTTGGGTCGATATAGTGGGTGGGGTAAGATAAAACCAGGTTTGAAACTTTAGATACAGATGCAAAATTAACTAAATTTTTCCTAAGTTGACTCTAGTGTGGAAATATTTCACAGTCCTATAATTTATTTTAGAGTTTTACTCACAAAGAATTGTCATAAATTACATGTAAAAATTGAAATAGATCAAAAATAAATGTTGATCAAAAACAGATACTTAAACCTTTCTAAACAAAGCACATATTTTGTGGTACAGAAAGTCACATCCGTTCAGTGTCATAACTGCCGACCTTAAAAAGAATAATGTTATTTTTTTAAATCTCCTCTGAGCATACAACTATGCCTCTATAGCCATAGAGGCTATTTCTGCTTTCTGTAAGTTTTATCACAATATTGCAAGGCATTTCTTTTCTCCAAAATCCAGACATTTTGCAATACTTTTGAGAAAATTCGTTTCACAGATAAGGAGAAAAGAAAACAGGCATTGGAGCAGTGATTGCAGAGAATTTTATTTTGACAGAACCAAAGAACATTAAGCTGTATGTTTTTTCAAAGTTTCAAGGTTCTTCAAAGGTGACAGTGCCGCTGCAAATGAGAGCCATTGATGCTGCACTTGCCATTGTTCAGAAGGGAAACTGTGTTAAAAGAGACAGAAAATGATTCTCCCTTACTCTTCCACTGGTGTATGATTTGTCTGGGGATCTAAAAGGAAGGT
>VMDR010030617.1:0-12342 GCA_007922815.1 Macrotus californicus
GGTCTTCCTCCAGGAGGGAGGAACCTGGAGGTTGAGGAACACCTGCAGCCTGCCCACACTTTCCTGAGAAATCCAAATCATTGTAAAACACTTGTAGTCTGGGCTGGGCTGGGCTGGGCTGGGCTGGGCAAAGCAGGGCAAGGCAAAGCAGGGCAAGGCAGGGCAGGGCAAGGCAGGGCAGGGCAAGGCAAAAGAGGCTTGGAACTCCAAAGTAGAGGAAAGGTGGCTTAGGTGGGCAAAAAGCAAAAGTTTGAAGGCATTTAATGTTCAAGTAGCAAGGCATGGCAACTGAATGCCAAACATAACCCTAAACTAAATCCTAGCTGGGGGGAGGAAGAGGGGCAGCATCGAGAGAGAAACTAAAGGAAGGTGAAAAGAAAGAATGAGGTAAGAGGGGAGGGGAAAGGCAAAGGGGGAAGACAGAGACAAAGACTATAGAGGATACTGGGGCAACTGGTAAAATTTGAATAGCCCTGTATCCAGGCCAACTGCCTTGAACTCAGTAATTATATCATGTAAAAGTACGTCTTTGTTCTTTGGAGATTCACGACATATTCAATGGTGAAGGATTAAGATGTCTATAACTTACTATCAAACAGTTTAGAAAATAATAATAATAATGATTTAGATGTAAAAAGTGATAAAGCAAATATAATGAAAATCTTTTTAAAAATAATTTAAAAAAATTGATGAATCTAAGTGAAAAAGATTGAAGATTTCATTGCATTATTCTTACAACTCTTCCATAAGCTCAAATTTGTTCAAAATAAAAAGTTCATTGAAAAAAAACACATAGCAGAGAGATATTAAGGAGTTAAATAGTCCTTGTAGTTTAAATACAAATTTAGGCCCTGGTTGGTGAGGCTCAGTGGATTGAGCACAGGCCTGCAAACCAAAGGGTCACCAGTTCAATTCCCAGTCAGGGCACATGCCTGGGTTGTGGGCCAGGCCCCCAGTGGGGGTGTACAAGAGGCAACCTATCAATGTACCTCTTGCACATTGGATGTTTCTCTCCCTCTCTTTCCCCCTCCCTTCTCTAAAAATAAATAAAATATATATATGAATACATTTAGGGCAGACAAAAAATAAAACATACATGGATCTCTCTCCTCAAGGTATTTGAAATAGTTTATATAAACACATAAAAATGGGTATGTTAATACATTCAAAGATCACACAGATATTCGTTAAAAATACTGACTTAGGAGTAAGACTGTCAGGGTCCAAACTGTGGCTCTATCGTTAGTGGAAACATGACCTTGGGCAAATTATTCAATTACTCCATGCCTCAGTTTCTTCTTCTATAAAATTAGGGTAAGAAATTGGTAGAATTGTTGTAAGGATTAAATGGAACAATCTTCAGTAAGTGCTTAGAAGATACCTGTCACATGGTAAACACTCATAAAGTAAACTAAATAATTGTGATTAAAAAAAGATAAATAAAAGCTGAAAATCAATTCCAAGGTAAAAACCCAACCCTCAAAGTGATGGTGTTAGGAGCTGGGGCCCTTGGGAGCTGACTCGGCCTTGAGGGCAGAGTCCTAGTGAATGGGATTAGTGCCCTTATGGAAGAGGTCCCACACAGCCTTCTTATCCCTACTGCCCTGTGAGGTTGTGACAAAAAGAAAACTGTCTTGGAAGCCAGTTCCTTGATCTTGGACTTCCCGGCCTCCAGAAGGAATAAATATTTGCTGTTAATAAGCCATGCAGTTAATGGCATGTTTGTTAGCAGCCCAAATAGACTAAGCCACAGATAAATGTGCTTAACACAGATGTTAGAGACATGCTTCACATTTAGATCTCAGCATCCTGACCACCAAAGTAAGTAGAGGATGTAGCAAAGTACGTGACATTGATCATCAGAAAAGGTGTGTGTTAGGTTTCTCCAGAGAAATTGAACCGACATAATACTTATATAGAGATAGAATATTTATGTGTAAGGATTTGTTATTACAAATTAGATCACATGACTATGGAGTCTGAAAAGTCCCAAAATCTGCAGTTCAAAGCCTCAAAGCCAGAGAACCAGGAGAACCAGTGGTGTAAGTTTCTGTCTGAGTACGAGGCAAGAGAAGACCATCAAGCACGGAGTGAATTCCCTCTTGCTGGGTCTTTCGTTCTATTGGAGGCTTCACAGATTAAACGAGGCCCACCCACGCTGGGGAGGGCAATCTGCTTCACTGTCAAGCAACTCAAATGTTAATCTCATCCAGAAACCCCCTCACAGACACACCCAGAATAATGTTTAACAAGGCATTGGGCGCTCCACGGCCCAGTGGGGTTGACACATAAAGTTAACCATGACAAGGCGATTCCTAACTGCCCCTCAAGGGAGGTGAAACTTTTCCTAGCACTAAATCACAAAAGAATTAATTTAGGGAACACAGAATATTCAAGAGAAAATATCCTAAGCAAGTTTTTTTAAATAGCTATACTTATGGATTGGATTTGGCTTTTAAAAACTGCTATTTTTTGATAAAAGCTAAGGGAATGCCATCCAAAGAAAACTCCATGAGATATCACCATGAAAGCAGCTAAGGGAAAAAGAGTTCACCTGTGTATTGTTCTCAGCGTAACTGGGTCCAACATTAAAACTTGTAGTCTCTAGGGCAGCAATTTTCAACCTGTGTGCAGCAAGAATTTTGAAAACATGCAGTATCTGACTATTTAGTCAAAGGCACTGACTTCTCTTCCCTTAGATCATCAAATAAAAAAAATGACAATAGCCATCCAGTGTGAACGCCCTGTCTTGAAACATAGATTTGTAGGTCATATAACAGAGTTGCATCTTACTGGTCACATCACATAATAATGTTGTATCTGATTGGTTAATTTTTGGTACCAGAAATTCTTATACACAAGTATGCACATCTTATTTTTTAAAATCACTTTGGAGCAAAACGGGTGAGTACTGTGATTATTCTTTTTTTATAACTCAATCAAAGTTATACCTATTTTGGTCAGATTGACAAAAAGAAATAATGTATTTTTTTGGCATGTAGCAGAGTTTTAGTGATTAGTCTACATGTGCCATAAGATGGAAAAGACTGAAAATCACCAATCTAGAGGAACAGGTGAGGGGCAGGGCCTTTGAATGGTGCCGCGTAAGTCTCACTTCTTTGGTCAGGGCTATGTTAACGATCCAATGGCAGACAGAGATTCCACGCTGTCCAAGGCCCGTGGAGATGCTCGCGCTGCTGCTGGATAGTGAGCAGGACCTTGCAGTTGGGAGTGGGACCAGGACCTGCATGACCCTAAGAGTGAGTATCACCCTAGATTTCGTGTCCCAGGCGCCTCTTTTGCCTTAAACTAGTCCCCATCCTGTGTAAGAAAAGCAAAGAGTTCAGGAACAAAAACAACACATACATTGGTCCCATCACATCTTATACATGTGATAGTTGTTAGGAGGGGACATAAAATGCCCCTTCTTTCTCTCCACCAAAAAACAAACGAAATCCCAAGCACAGAGGGGGCTGATCAAGGATATCACCTTCTATTTAATCATTACATTGCAGTAACGATTAACTTCCTGGTCGAAGATCAAGCACTCAGATCACCGCTACTCCTGTAGACAGGAACCCAGAAGGCCTGACGTTCTCCTTGTGAAGAGGTTGCATCTCCACAAACAACGTGGATGTGTGTGTACATGCTGCACTTACAATAACACTTTGTAAGTGCCAACACTTTTAATGCTGAAATCACAAGTTAGTGGGTTCATTTTCAAAAGTAACCTTTAAGTGTAAAAAGAAATCTTACCAGCCTATAACCTCACTGTTCACACCCAAGGCCCTGAAACAGAGGCACTTTGCAGCCACCCAAACTACCATCCTGGCTCACGCAGTTCATTCAGGGGCAGCAGCGTTCAATGATCTGAGCTACCTGGTGAGCTGATGCTTAGAGTCTAGTCGGGGAAGTGCAGGCTACTCCGGCCTGTCTCCCCTCTCACAGGGCTCGCATCCAAGACCCACAGGTTCTCCAGGCACGCTGAAGCAGCACTCCAGGGGGAAGCAAATTCTGGCTTGTGGTTTCGTGGTCCTAATGGAAAAAAAGAAAATCAAGGACCCTTGCAGAAAGTAACCAGGTTTTCACAACTTTGGAAGAAAAAGAACTTTTATGAAAATAGAGTAGTTTAAGCCCTCAGTGTGCTCTGGACTGGGATGTGGTAAAGGTGGTTTCTTTAATACTTTATGTTTATTTCAGATTGCACTAGGCAGGATTTTACTCTTATAGGGCATGATAGATAGATTGTAAATATGGTGCCAATTCTTCACCCACACTTACTCATCTTTGCTCATTGCAATGTGACTTTGCAGTTCTTCCTATCAGCTGATAGAGTCCATTGCCCCATCCTTTAAATCTGGTTGACCTTGTGACTTGCTCTGGCTAATAGAATGAAGCAGAAATGATGACCTACCAATCTGAAGCCAGACCATAAGTGACCTCATGTATTTCATTCTCTACTTTGGACTCCTGCCTCCACCATGAGAAAAAAAAGTCTGGACTAGCAAGTTGAAAGAAAGAGACAATTTGGTGTAGAGTTGATTGATGCCAGCAGAAACCTTCCTAAACGAGGCAGCTCCCAACCAACCCACCAGCTCACAGAAAACACATGAACAAGCCCAGCCAGCATCAGCCAAGCTCAGCCCAGGTCAGCAGACCTGCTCAGTGGTCCCACAGATGAGTGAATGACAATAAATGGTTGTTTTTATATTTGGGGTAATTTGTTACCAAGCAGTGGCTAACTGATACAAGGGGAGTCCTGCCTCAGAACTATAGTGAGGATTATGCTAGCCCAACAATCCCTGAAGATTTACCCAAACATTACAGAAATATATTGGAAATGTGCCAATTACCTCTAGTTTCTGCAGCTTTCTGCAGGCAAAATGTATATTGCTCCGGCTTCTTCCAAATATCCTTATGTGAAAAATAAAAACAGTCACAACCACACACTCATTAAATAAACACAGAACTGTACTTTTAAAAATATTAATCTAAAGGACATCAAATAATTACATTACCAAGGTGCCTCTGTTTTTGCTCAACTTTGCCTGCTTTTTATATAGATCATGGCATTAAAAATGTTCTCAAATCAGTGTACTAATCATCCTCATTTTCTTGTGCAATGTCAAAAAAACCCCACAAAAACAAGTGGAGTACTGTTTTAGTCCAGAAATAGAAAAATTAATAGGTCTTTGAGGGTAAGATCAGGTCAAAATTTGATGGCTGAAAAAGATGTCTCATTCCTCTTAATCTGTGTCTCCTTTCCTTCCTGAACAACTCCTACTGTGTAACTAACTACAGGCTCGCCTTTACTATATCAGTTCCAGACACCAACTCATCTTGAGACTTTGCTGAGTTTGGAGTTCGGAAGATCAAGTTTCAAGAAAACCAGGAAAAGTCATTTATGAACTATGTGAGAGTGGAAATTCCATATGGTTTCTGACTTGTAAAAGTATAATAATATTTTTTAAAAAGTCTATCTTCTCCATCCAAACTTGTTTCCTTAAAGTATAACCTTGTCTGGTGGTTACTCTCTAAGAGGAATTACTTTAAAAGGTCTCCCTTGGAAATAAAAAGTTATTCAAGTTCACTTTTGGTCTGTGTCAGCAAGTATTTCCACAGGCTGTTCGTCCGCATGATTTCCTGGAGGCAGCCCGCCTTTCCGGAGACCCAGGGTAGAGAGGAAAAGAAATATGGCTTGACCATTATATTTCAGATCTTGTTAATATTGAAAACATTTCAATAGAGTGTAAGGAACTCAGTTCTCTTGTGCCAGAGGCCAACTATTCCCACACTTGACGTATGAGACAGTACTGTGCAGTGGTTAGGAGAATGGGTTTTAGATTCCAGTCCCTGCTCTGCCATTTACTTGCTATGTGACCTCAGTTTCAACCTCTATAAAAATGGGAATAATATGAATGTCACAGAGCAGTGTTTAGGAAAGTATACCAGGTACATAATAAAAATATAGCTAATATTTATTGAGCTGAGCATTACATACACATGTGAGATCACAAATGGGATATTGAGGCTGAGAAGGTCCATGCCTAGGGAATAGCTTGCAGATAGCGGAGCTCATATTTGAGCTCGAGGGTGTCTGATTGGAAACCTCCTCCATGCTCTTCCTCTCCTTTCCTGCCAGCTTGTTACAGGTGCAGACAGGACTGCAGGGGATGGTGAAGACACAGGAGGGCAGGAACTTGAATTGCTGATTCACTTGCGACTTTGCTCTGGTTGTCGATCAGGGAATTAATAGACTGCTGTTGTGTTTGAGCCACTGTGTTTTGGGGTCTTGTTTGTCACAGCAGTTTGGTCTACCCCAACCAATATAGTTAACAAGTTCAGAATTTAAAAACAAATGTTAGTTGAGTGATATTAAAGGCCAGCAGGATATCCCCACCTCCAAGAAGAAAACATCCATGAGGCGGGAGAGCAGGAAGTTAAAAGCCTGTTGGTCCATCTCAGACTGGCCGCACTGGAGGCCCAGCCCTGCCGCTAACTCGCTGTGAGACAGTGGGTAGATCATGCAACCTCTCAGCCTTGCTGAGCCCAGGTGCACAATGAGGACCATAATCACCTAAGTTTTGTAGGATGAAATGATATTATGACATAGAACATTCAGCACAACTAACAAACTTTATGATAATCATCGTATCAATATTATAGCCAACTGGGTGGGGAAGTTCCTACCTGCTTGGTCAGAGCATCCTTGCTAAAGGGCAGAGCTGGGGACACGGTGACAATTCTTACTCTTTGGTCCCTCCTTTTTGTCTTTACTTATCTCCCTCATCTTCGTTCCCAGAGTAGTCCTTCACATATAACAGGAATATCCATTAGGGTACCACTCTCTCTCGCCTTCTCCCTGATTTGATTGGATTTCCACTCCTTGCCATGCTTTCTTTTAACTTATGACACTTCATGGATTTTTTTATTTTTAAGGTATCCATCTATCATGTGTTATTTGTGTTATTTTACTAATTTAATTCTAGGAGATCAACATTATTTGCCTGTTTCCCATCAGCCCCAAGTACTAATCACAGATACTAAATTCTAGGCTCATACTGCCCACCCATCAGTGGGCAGAGCAAAAGCAGGTGAAGGAAGAGTATGTCCACAGCCAGCTTGGGTAGCCCACAGAGTGAAAAGAACTCTCTGGTCCACTCATGACTGACAAGTAGTGTCCGTCACCGGAGGATAGCCCCATTCAAATTTTCCAAATCAGCCAACACAGTGACACCACCTGTGTGGCCCTGCATCATGTGAGGAACAATGTAAAGGTGCCATTTGCCCTTGTTTATCCTGACAAGCTGAGAGTCTGGGCACCCACCCTCCAACCAGAGCGACAGCTTCAAAGGAGCATGTCTCCCCTTACTGAGGCAGCTGCTACCATAAGGAGAATGAACATCCCTGGATCTTGACACCTTCCCTGTTCCTAAATTCCACTTTTTGCAAGAATCTTGGGTACCCACAGTTGTGTAGCAATCTGCACAGCAGCCCAGGAAGGTTCACTCTTATGTACCCCCTTTCCAGCGCCTTCCCCACCCCCATACATGTTCCACTAGGGCCACACCTCTTCAGGGTGTTTGGTCTTGTATGTCATTCTCCACAGGCAAAATTCCTTGCCGTTTAATGTTAAGTAATCCCTCTTTGCTTTGTCTTAATATTTCTTGAAATAAACTAAATAGCCCAATAAATAGGAGTGCTGATTATTCCTAAGGCAATCTTGCTCTTACTCTATATTTTCAAGTATGCAGTAAAATTCCTTTGGCTTCTCTTGGGTCTAGTCACCTTGTTCATAAGCAGACTTCCAAGTTCATGAAAATCTTCCACAACACATTAAATTGCCCTCAAATGCACCATTTTTTACTTGACTAAATTGGCACTACTTGGTTATAGCTGTATGATAGTTATAGTATTTCCTGGAATAACTTCAACATTTACTTTATTGCAAAATACTAAAAACCACATTGTATTCACAGTAATATTCAGCTGGCACTTTAACTCCAGTATGCCTGGAATACCTAAATTTTTTTCTTCTTTTCTTCTATTCTACTGTTCTTCAATATCTGAGGTAGAAGGAAAAGTAGAAGTTATTTAAAGAAATGGATACAACTCTTTGGAAAATGTTATTACTGTAATTTAATTTTTTTCTGAACCACAAATTAAACCACAGTGACTAGAATCTCTACCAAAGTTTACAGGAATTCAGGTAGCTATACATATTTCTATCACGTTTAGCAATTTCTCAATGCTATATAGATCAGGAACTGGCAAACCATCATCCCAGTGTATTGAGCCTGCAGCCTGTTCTTGTCAATAAAATTTTATTGGAACACCTCCACGCTCCTTTGTTTATGTATTATCTATGACTGATTTCATACCACAACAGCAAAATTGATGGTCCACAAAGCCCAAGATGTTTACTATCTGGTTCTTTACAGAAAAGATTTTCTGACTCCTGCTATAGTTGAAAGACTTTAAGTGAATCAGTTTGTATTTGTGAGGCTGGGGGCAGGATGAAAGAGGGAATCTCCTCTTGATTAAATGGCAGTGTATATTTAGGATTAGGATTTCCCCTCTGTCCTCAGTTCAATAGCGTCTCCCCAAAACTCATGTCTAGCAAGTACTTGTGTGTGGCCTTACTTAGAAACCAAGCCTTTGCAGGTGAAATTGAGTTAAGATGAGGTCATACTGAATTAGGGTAGACCCTCAACCCTGTGAACATAAAGGGGCCACAGCAGACCCAGCCAGCTCCGTGACCAAAAGTAACTACACAGGAGGGTCTGATCACTCATTCCTAACTGGGCAGGCATTGCAGGGAATCTTGTCCTGGGCTAATAGCTTCCTCAGCACAGGTCAGCCTTTACCTGACGGGAGGCTTGTGCATGGTTCTTAGCATCAGAGACAACATACTTTTGTGGTGTCACAGTGATTTTCTTTCCCAGGCCCATCAGAGCACAAGGGCCAGCACCAGATCATGAGACCATGGAACCCCTCCTTTTTATCTTGTGGCACACACACCATCTCTATTTACTGTGAACATTAATGTTAACTGTCCTGTACCTACCAACGTAAAAGAAGCAGGTGTCTCTCCATTTTCCTTTTCATTCCATCCCAGAGATTTCCCCCACTTTGCTCTCTTTCACTACCTTAATCTACCACCAATGGATTTCATGTAACCCCCTTACATCTTCTCCTTTGATTCTCAAAGCATGAAAAAAGTTGCAAAACTGCTATTCTCTGAAACATTTTCTCAGTCTTTTAAGATTTTGCTCTTGTTCCATCTATGCTGTTGCAAAGGATAGGAGCTCCTTCTTTCTTTCTGCTGCGCAGAATTCCATTGTGTAAATGTACCACAGGTTTTTTTATCTACTCATTTACTGGTGGGCACTTAGGTTGCTTCCAGCACTTGGCTTTTGCAATTGTGCTGCTATGAACATTGGGGTGCATAGGCTCTTCTCAATTAGAGAGCATTATGCTAAGTGAAATAAGCCAGACCTTGACAAATACCATGTGATCTCACCTATAAGTGGAAACTAATCAACAAAACAAACCACCAAGCAAAATACAATGAGACATTGAAATAAAGAACAGATTGGCAGTGACCAGAGGGGACGGGGAGGGGGATAATGCAGGAAAGGAGGGGAAGTGTTTTGAAGGAACATGTATAACAGACCCATGGCCAAAGTCAAAGGCGGGAAAGATTGAGGGTGGGAGGTGGGGGTGGATGGGGCAGGGGAACATGGTGGCAGGAAAATGGAGACAACTGTACTTGAACAACACTAAAAAAGGAAAAGAAAAAAAAAGATTTTTCTCTAGGTCATCTGTCATATTTGGCTCAAATGAACTCTTATAAAATTTGTGTATAGGTTTGAACTTTCTTGGGTAGACAATCCAATGGCTGATGTCCGTACAAGGACAGGGAGATTTGAGACCCAGAGGAGACACATACAAAATAAGGCTGTGTGGCAACAGAGGCACAGGCCAGAGTGGTGCTTCCATAGCCAAGGGATGCCAAGGGTTTCCATGGCCACTGGAGCCCAGGGGGAGGCCAGGAGAGAATCTTTCCTAGAGCCTTTAGAGGGAGACTGTCCCTGCTGACATCTTGGTTACAGCCTCCAGAAATGTGGAAAAATAAATTTCTGTTGTGTTCAGCCACCCAGTTGGCAGTAATTTGTTACAGCAGCCATGGGAAACTAATATACCCTCTATTCAAATGTTAGCTGTGAAGTCCTTGAGTTAGTTTTCAGAAAGGAAGTCCACGTAGCTAATGCAGTTGCAGGTCAAAATACATGTACAGATAACATCAAATATTTTTTAACTCTGTAAGCTAGGATTGGGATGAAGTAGAGATAAGAAAGTGGTAAAGAATTCTAAAATTAAGGCGGGAGGGAATCAGGTAACTAAGAAAGTACATGTTCTCATGATGCCCACATTCTTTTACCTTAGCAAGCAGAAAAAGTTTACTTCTACCCACTGCCAGAACTGCACACGGAACACTTTTCCCTCCAGGCGCTACTCCCTCTACTCTGAGCACCTTGTTCTGATGTCCATGTCGTCCCATGTTGTTCATCCCTGTTCCCTTCAGGTCTATGCTCAAGTGATATGTTATCAGAGAAGCCTTCTCCTGCCTCCCATCTCTCTCTCTCTCTCTCTCTCTCTCTCTCTCTCTCTCTCTCTCACACACACACACACACACACACACACACACACACACACACACCGTTGCCCAGCCTCTGTAGCCTCTTCAACCTGACTTTTTGCCCTCATTTATATGCTTTCATCTGTTTATTGTTATTGACCTACACTAGAATACAAGCTCCATGAGGTCAGGAACTTTGTTCTGCTTTATTCACTTATGTTTCTCCAATGTTCCTATTTGTGAAGCAGAAACATAGAGAAACAGGGTTGATGGCCTGAAGTTCAAGTTTTGGAGCTAGCATCTACTAGCCACGTGACCTTGGTTATATTATTCATCTCTCCAAGCCTAAGTGGCCTCACTTATAAAGCAGAAGTCAGAAGATTAGTACCCAATCCATTGTAGCTTCTGACACAATGTCATTGTTGAAGTGGAAAAATGGAACTTTAAAGTAGAGTCTCTCCAGGTTCACTCCCCAGTTTCCGGAGTGTCAGGGGTGCCCAGCCTTTTGGCATCTCTGGGCCACACTGGAAGAAGAGTTGTCTTGGACCACACAGTAAATACACAAATACTAATGAAAACAACACAAAAAAATTCATAATGTTTTAAGTAAGTTTACGATTTTGTGTTGGGCCACATTCATAGCCATCCTGGGCCACATGCGATCCGCAGGCCATGGGTTGGACACCCTGGTAGGGGCAGTAGTGACTTCACAATTGAGATATACGTATAAAACTGACCTTTAAAAAATAACTTTTTATATCCAGATATATAACCAAAATGTTTTCATCAGATTCTAACAGTTTTTAAGATTCATAAGAATTGATTAACCATTTTATCTCTGAGAAAGACAATTTAAAAAGGAAATTGTTAAATTAGCTTAAATTAAAAACAGATGAAGTCATGTGCGGCTTACCTACAGGGACAGATCTTCATTAGGTGACTGTGATTGTGTGGACATCAGAGATCGCACTATCAAAGACCCATGTAGTGTAGCCTCCTGCACAGCTAGCCTCTATGACGTAGCCTATTTCTCCTAGGCCACAAGCCTGTATAGCACATTAGTGTACACAACAAAATGAGATTTAAAAAAACAAGAGAAAATGATGCAGTAAAGAGACACGGTAATCACAAGATGTGTGAGGCTGCTGCCAGCACAGCATGGCATACTGCTTTCACAGTAAAATTGCTTCTTTATAAGTAGAAAGAGTAGAAAATAATGGTTGATAGTATAGTAGATTTTAAACCAGTAACATAGTTGTTTATTATTATTAAGTATGAGGGAGGACCCCCCGAAAAAAATGAGATTATCTTCTTGAGGTCAGGCCTCTTGTAGTATAGGCTACCCGACTAGGTGAGTGTTCTAGGAACCCATCTGTAGCAGTGTGCCAGCTGGTGTTGTTGTGAGAGGCTGAATTCAGCTTCAGTGCATTTTTTGAAGACTCTTTCAATGCGTTTGCCCATTTCATGATGAGTGATTTCTGAGTGCACCTGCCCATACCACGCTGAGTGTTCAGCAGTTTTTGACCAAAAACAGCATGACCCCCATGCCCCACCCTCCCTATTCACTACCTAGATGAAAAAAGGACTTGAAGAGAAATGTTTGGATGATGTGGAAGAGGTGAAACAAAAAATGGCAGAAGCACTAAAAGGCTTCAAACTTGACAAATTCAAAAACTGTTTTGAGCAGTGAAAAAAAAATC
>VMDR010030618.1:0-12319 GCA_007922815.1 Macrotus californicus
TCCCTTCTACGTTTCCTGATGATATATGCTAAGCACATTTTGTACCCTTGAAGTAAATGTGCTTTCCATGGTTCATTAAATCACCATGTCTCAAGAATAATTCGTCTCCATTCTCATGTACACCTTAGAACTAAGCCGTGCATTAGTAAAACACCACTCTTCTTGACTGTTGCAAAATTTCATAAAGTTATATTTTTTTAGAGTAAAGCAAACTTCCAGAAATGAGTTTGCTCAGCTCAGATCTGGTGCTTCTAAGGTACTGTCCAGCTTCAGAATCTTCAATTTGTTTAACAATGCTTATTTAAAGAGTGTTTACATACAATTTTTAATCCATCTCCTTACCACACACACACAAAATTTAAGATACTCCCATTTTCCACTGTTAACTCTGATGAGTTAATATTCTCAAAGCTGGCTATTGTTAATATCTGTGGCCACTCAGCATGCATTTGCCTCGCAGAAAAAGTGAAACTACAGTGGCAGCTGGTCGAATGAAGCTTCTCAGCTTTCTGCTCAGGTAGCTCCACACTGTTTCTTTAAAAAAGTGAACATTTAGAAACGTAAGACACCCCTAAGTGCCTCGAGATACGAGGGGCCACCATACTGAAAAGTTTCAAATGGATGTCAAAAAAAGAATGTTTACTTGTGAAAAAGATTAAAGTTGCTGTAGACAATCTATGTCCCTACAGAATTTAGAAATATTTTTTTTTTTTACTTTCCAGATTTAAGTCATGCTTTTACTTCTTATATTTTTTCATATATTTCTTACCTTACTTTCAACTGATCTGTAGTATTATGTCTTTTGGTTGAAATAATATGCCTAACCTTATCATCAACAAGTGTGTGTGTGAGTACATAATTGCAAAGACCACACACATTCAGTTATTTCATCCATTCAGGATTCATTCATTGACAGTGTACTATGTACCCTGCAGTGTTTTAGGGGCTGGTGAAAAAAGATGGGCAAACTCCTTGGGCCAAAAGAACTTACATATCACTAGAGGAAGACAGATAATTTTAGAGGGAAATAATGCTAAAAAGAAAAAAAAAAACAGAGTGCCAAAATAAAGAGAGATGGGTAAAGTAGTCAAAGACAGTGTCTCTGGAGACAAGTTGCCATTTGAGTAGAGCTCTAATAATGGGAGGAAGACAGGCCTGAGGTCTTGGGTAATAATGCTCCAGGCCCACGGAACTGCGAGGGTAGAAATGAGCAGCCAGCATCGGTGCAAGTCGACCTCCGTGGCTAGAGGGAGTTGAGTGAGAAGGAAAATGATAGGAGATGAGTTAGAGAGGAGGGGAAAGAGTGAGAAGGCAGAAGGGGAGCCTTGTGGGAATTTGAATTTATTCTATAGAATGTGGATTATCAAAAGATCACTGTGGCTGCTGTCTGGGAACAGTCCGTTCTGTTCCATTTGGACTGCTATAACAGAATGCCATAGAATGAGTGGCTTATGAACAACAGAAATTGATTTCTCACAGTTTTGGAGGCTAAAAAATTCAAGATCAAGTAGTCAACAGATTCAGTGTCACATGAGAACCCTCCTGCCAGTTCATAAACATCCCCATCTTTTTGCTGGTTTCTTACATGGCTGATAACAGGAGGGGGCTCTCTGGGGTCTTCTTTATTGGGGCACTAATCTGATTTATGAGGATTCCATCCCTCATGACCTAATTATCTCCTAAAGGCTCCACCTCCTGATACTATCACATTGGAGGTTAAGGTTTCAGCATATGGGTTTTGGGGTTTAGTCCACGTGGTCTTAGTGGTCCAAGGGTGTAATCAGGGGTACTAGTCATTTTTGTTCCTACATCTGTATAGTTCTGAATTTTTTTTTTTTTTTTTTTTGGTGCTTGACTTACTCTTGCTCTGAGAGTACACAACACCCCTGCTCTCTTGTATCCATGCAGAGAGAGGAAGCCCACCTGCAGTGTCACAGGTTTATGTCAGGGTGACAGGGATGGGAGAAGTTCTCTCAGGTCCATTTCACATGAGCTCTGTGCTTGATTTCTTGACAAGAATAACTGTCAAATCCCAGATTTTTTTTGTTTATATCTCTTACTTTCTGAGGCAGGGTGGTGATGTAGAAATAACATAGGATTTGGAGTCAAGATTAGAGTCTGCTCTCCATCACCTATTAGATTCATGGGTTTTGGAAATTCAATTAACATGTCTAGACTTCAGGTTTCTCCTTTTTAAAGGGAATATACCAATGTATAGGATCAAATGAGACAATGCATGTGACAGTGTCTTATACATTTTAAAGCACTCTATAAATATTAGGCACATTGATAAATGAGCATATAGGTTGACCTCAACATTTCACAGGACAGAGATAAAAGGATATTTAAGGTACATTGTCATACTCAAAATTGGGCCTCTATGGCTAAGCTACGACCTCTGTCCTGGAATACCTGCCACACCCCAAAATCAAGGCAAAGGTAGAAATTTAAAAAAGAAGGCAATAATCCATTAAAATAAAAAGTGGGAAAAGAAGTGTGAAGGTTTATGTAGTCCAGAGGTAGACAAACGTTTTCTATGAAGGGCGAGAGAGTAAATATTTCAGGCTTTGGCTGGCTATTTTCTATCTGTTACAACCACTGGTCTCTTCTACTGTAGCCTGAATGCAGCAATAGATTTTTGTTAAAAAAGAGTGGCTGTGTACCGATATAACATTATTTGTGGACACTGAAATGTGAATTTCATATATTTTTCAAGGGTCAAAAAATTCTCCTTTTAATTTTTGCCATCCATTTGAAAATGTGAAAATCATTCTCAGCTGTGGGCCTTACAAGTATATGTGGTGGACTGGATTTGACCCCAAGACTCTCGTTGACCAACTGCTGATAAAGCTCATTGTTATCTTTCCTCAATTAACTTTGAGAGAACAACCAAAGACAACTACCTGCTAATTTATCTGTGAGGGGTACTAGAGAAGATAGGATAATTAAAACTTTGCAGTGAGAGACCATCATTCAAAAAAAAAAAAAAAACAATGAAAAAACTCAGCTGCTACAGAGAATTTTAAAAAGGATTTAATAAATAGAAAAGATGACGTCAATGCCACGCCACAGAAAATGAAGCCTCCTTCTAGACCTTCACTGATAAGAACGTCCAGCCAGATTACGAAGTTTGCTAACTGACACATGTAAGTTTATAAAAGATAAATAGAGCTTCATTTGTGGAACACACAGGCTGTGTTGTTATGCACCGACAGACCAAGTTCACTGTTGCTAAGAATCCTGTCAGACTAAATCAACCTGCAAATATATAATTGTGACATCTTGTTCTTGTTGGTACAATGCGTGCTGCTGTAGTCATTATCTCAAAGCTCTTTCACTCTGAGGAGTATCACTGTTTAATTATATTTTTTTATGAGACCTCATTTGTGGACATCATCCTCTTTCAGAGTTGGCTTTGCTAAGGGAAAGTAGGTCATTATTTTCAAGACTGTCCCAGCAGTGCTGAACATTAGGCCTCTCAGCAATGTCTTTTTAAATAGATCATCTTGTGGAACCAAAACACCATGTTCTTGCTTCAAGTCCTTTAGCTGTAAGTTGATAGATGAAGTCATTTCCCAAGTCCTACAGGCCCTCATTGTCCTCAACAGGACCCAGGGAAGAGGACAGGTTTGTGGATCACATTCTTTATAACAAGCTGGGAGTGGGGAGACCTATTTTATGTCATATATTACAAATAAAATACTAAAATTAGTAATAATTTGAGAATAATTCCTAAGCATCTCTGAGAGAAGAGGAAATTCTGTTAACACATGAAATGAGGACTGCTAAACACCAGTGGTTGACCACCTGCTACCCATGGGCCAAATCCCTCACAGTGCCTATTTGAGTAAATACGCTTTTACCGGAACACAGTCTTGCCATTTGTTCGTCTGTTGTCTATGGCTGATTTCTTGTTACAAAGGCAGAGTTGAGTAGGCGTGACAGAGATCTGTGGCCTGCAAAATGTAAAATAGTTACTGGTTCTTCACAGAAAATTTTGCTGACCCCTGCTAAAGACTGTTGAAATCACAAAGTTAAAAATATAAATACATTTCGGTCATCATTTTTTGACAACACTCAAGAAATTTTTCAGAACTAAATTTTCATCTACTATTTTCAACTTAAAATAAGACATGGTGTGTGAAATGTTTTTGCTCCCCTTTGTTCATCTAAATTAACTGTATCTAGCAGTGAGTATTGGTATATTCTACTGGTATCTCAAAGTCAACCCAAGTTAAGTATTTCTTGTGGGTACATGCAAGTGTGTGTGTGTATTTAATCAAAACATGATTTTTGAGTTTTAATGTAGTTTATTTTTTATCATTTTTTTTATCCTCACCGAAGGTCATTTTTTTATTGCTTTTGGAGAGAGAGGAAGGAGGAAGGGAAAGGAGAAAAAGAAACATTGATGAAAGAGAGAGGCATTCATTGGTTGCCTTCTGTTCCTTGACCGGGGATCACACACACCCAGACTGGGGATCAAACCTACAACCTAGGCATGTGCCCCAAGCAGGAATCAGACCCGCAACCTTTTGGTTACAGGACAATGCTCCAACCAATTGAACCACACTGGCCAGGGAGCTGAGTTTTATTTTTAAATTGAAATAAGGGAAACACACTTATGCTATCAAATATAACGTCCAAACTGCAGAAGCCTGAGAGTTCATCAATAAGCATCAAACCTGAGAGAAGACAGTGCTTCAGAGTTAAGAAAATCTTTAGATGCTTTACAGAGGACCAGTACAATTTTCTTAAGTGTGATTTCTTACTACCCACAATAACTTTAGAATAAAAACTATGCGTGGTATATTCAAAGCTTGTCTATATCTCCAAAAATAGTGTGAGAAATGATACAGGAGAGGGATGTCATGGATGCTGATGAACATACCTTGTAGATAAATAAGTCCACTGCTTTGCCTTTTCAGTAAGGATGGTCAGCACATACTACAATATACTTAAAGATAATAATCTGATGCAATAGAAGGTTGAATTTAGAAACTAAAAATCTTCCTTAACTAAATGCAGATGTAGTTTTCTTTTGCTTTCCTCAAACTATTTTACATGCATATATTGTTAAAAAGTGTCACCTAAACCCTCCCCAAAGCAGCACACAGTTGGAAACTGGGACTTCATTTGGCAGTTATTGAAAACTAATGGTAAGACATGGATGTAGATGAGATTTTGAGAGTTCCACAAATATGGTTCTATTACTAAAAGGGAACTTTTCTTAACTAGATTTTATTCACCAATGGCAAATTAAACATTGTGGTCAAATATAACTCAAGGAAATAAAGAAATACATAAGCATCTTTCCTAGAAATTATGATTTTTAGAACATGTCTTTTTCTTTTGAAAGTCCAAAAGAAATCCAAATGCTCATCAACTACTCCAGTGAATACTTTCCATAAATTATGATTTACTTGTAAAGATCTTCTACTAAGTGAACAAGGCCTCAGTATATGCAATAGCAGCTTGATTTCCCTTCTTTCAACATCTGTTAAAAATGAGCTATGATATCATCAATCATATTAACTCTGTGTCATTGTGTTATTCCTTGGGTGTTCCCAGATTTCATGTGGCAACTTTTCCTAGGATTCAAACTGTAACTGCAAACTTCTTCCAGAGACTGTAATCGGTACAGATAAAAATCCAAGGGAGTGGAACTGATTAAAAACAAAAACAAAACAAACAATTATACCACTGCACTCCCCTTTTCCCCAACCTACAAAACAGAAACCAGGAGAACTTTTAGAAACTGAAAATATAAAGAAATATAAGTGCAATTATCTAGAACTAAAGAATGGAAAATGTTGGGAACAATATTAAATTTATTCTAAAATTATGTAAAGTATTATGAGATACTCTGTATTATAAATTTATGTAGAATATAATAATTGGCACAGTGAAAACTACAATGATAATTAAGCATATATTTTTTATCACTTTATTTAAAAATAATAAAGTAGTTTGAGGGTCAGAGACGCCGTGGACTTGGGATCCAGAGCAGCACAGAGGCGGTGAATAGTAGCTCTTCAAGTCTGCGATAAAAAATGGCCTCCAATAAGACTACATTGCAAAAAATGGGAAAGAAACAGAATGGGAAGAGTAAAAAAGTTGAAGAGGCAGAGCCTGAAGAATTTGTAGTAGAAAAAGTATTGGACCGAAGAGTGGTGAATGGGAAGGTGGAGTATTTCCTGAAGTGGAAGGGATTCACAGATGCTGACAATACTTGGGAACCTGAAGAAAATTTAGATTGTCCAGAGTTAATTGAAGCATTTCTTAATTCTCAAAAAGCTGGTAAAGAAAAAGATGGTACAGAAAGAAAGTCTCTATCTGACAGTGAATCTGATGATAGTAAGTCAAAGAAGAAAAGAGATGCTGCTGATAAACCAAGAGGCTTTGCCAGAGGTCTTGATCCTGAAAGAATAATTGGTGCCACAGACAGCAGTGGGGAATTAATGTTTCTCATGAAATGGAAAGATTCAGGTGAGGCAGATTTGGTGCTGGCAAAAGGCAAATATGAAGTGTCCTCAAATTGTAATTGCTTTTTATGAAGAAAGACTAACTTGGCATTCTTGTCCAGAAGATGAAGCCCAATAATTGTTTGTGTTGCTTTTTATATATATTTATATACATAGAAAAACCTGGGTCTTGGATTTTTTGATTATTAGCATGAAGAAATAACTGCATTCTAATAAAAATCAAGTTTGATAAAAAAATAAAAAAATAAAAAAAATAAAGTATTTTATTGACAATTTCCATGATTATTTCATTTTTATAACAAGGAACAATACCTAGTTTCGTTTAAAACAATGACCATGATAGGAAAGTAGTAGTATATTTCCTCATACTGAGAACATTTCTATTCTCATTTTGGATAACAATACACAACCCAAGAGTTTGAAAATCAACTCTCAAATATCAAAGTATTATGTATATTTTTTAAAAGATTGTGTTTATTTTTAGAGTGAGGGGAAGGGAGGGAGAAAGAAAGAGAGAGAAATATCAATACATGGTTGCCTCCCATGTACCACACTGGGAATCTGGCCTGCAACCCAGGCATGTGCCCTGACTGGGAATCGAACCTGCGACCCTTTGGTTTGCAGGCCGGCGCTCAAACCACTGAGTCACACCAGCCAGGGCATTGTGTGTATTTTTTTGAAGCTACTTAACACTTACATGCACTATAAACAACAAAACAGCACAACAAGCCCTTTGTCCCTAGTAATTTAACTCTACACTCGATTTAACTTTGGCTGAGTGATTTTTCAAATCAATTTATATTGAAGTTACACCTTTTCGATGACTTGCTCATTGCGAGGTGAGTACTACGAGAGACTTTCCCAAGGACTTCATGAGGAAGTAGCTAGTGTTGAGTCCATTGACTTCTTACTCTTTTTAGGAAGAGTGCCACTATTCTAGAAATTGTGCACAGCTGTACGGCTGGCTACTGGCTAATTGAATGTGTGTGAGTGGGAGTAAGGTGCGCCATTGCTAGGCTGGTCCCATACAAACTTTCCACATTAATTCCCTACATGCTTTCCTGTTTCGCTGTGGCTTTGGGAGCTACTGTGGTTGATGGTGGAGCCATAGTTGGAAATGGGTGAGTTCCCTGAAACATGGAGAAAAGCCAGCAGCAATCAGGACAACTACTTTGGACTTCAGGAGAGGAAGCCATAAACCACTTGTACTTGGTTATTCATTGTAACAACTAGTTTTAATAAAAAAATTTAATTGAGTTAATTTAGATGTGACTCAGAATTATTATTTTTAAGTCTGAAAACAAACAGGCTCATGGAAATGTTGAATCAATGTTATTTATCAATAATTTCTACAAAGTAACTTGAGACATAATGAACAGTCCACTTTCTTAGGATCTGTGAACCAGCTTTGGTATAAGGAATTTGAAAAATTTGAGAATAAAAATAACAAAGAAATAAAACCAAGCTCAAGGATTCACTTACAACACCAGTTATATTACCTTTCCAAGGCAGACATATGTTGGGAGAAAGTCCAGTTACTCCGTTACTTACAGCCTCTACTTATATATGAGTCTCAGAATCTTACTGAAACTCACTTTTCATACTTAGATCACGGGAAGGAATTGACTTCCAAAGGAGTGATTTCCAATTCTCTATATCTTTTGCATCACAGTTAACCCCTAGAGTAATTGACTTTCTTTACTTAATTGAAGGTAGTGACCATAGGGGGAAAAGGAAGAAAAAAATTCATAAACAGCCACTTTGACCCCATTTTCATGACCCAGCCCACTATTTTCCTGTTCATGAAAAAATGTACCTTCCTGGAAATGCCAGCGACCCCCCCCCTTTTTTTTTTTTTTTTTTACAAAAAATTAGTTTTCAAAGGAAATGAAAGTGCTAGAAAACAACCTCTCAGCAGATTTAGATTGGTATTGTGCAAAAGACCCCATCAACATATTATATCTCCAAATCCCCTTGGTGTGCCCAAAGTGGAATTATCATACATAGTTGATAATTTGGGGGTGATTCTCAACCCTTAGCCTGCCGACTCTGAGAATGCCCTTCCTATTCAGAAAAGGTCTGTCTCCAGGATTCATACATGCTTGCTGTGGGCCCACTCCTGACCAAGGCACTGGATCGGTTAGGCAGGTTAAGATCCCCTCTGCAGGCAGTTAGATAAAGCAATAGCAGTTAAATCTGGGCTATCACTAGATATGGTGTCATGTACAGTGTAGTGTCCAAATGGAAAGTGGTGTCAGTCTTTAAGGGAGAATGATTCAAGTTCAATGATGAGAGAATCTGGCCAGGACAGAGAGAAAGATTCAGAGGCAGATACAAAGACAAAGACAGAGAACGAATGAATGAGAGAAAGCCTAGATCAAGAGCAGTTTTCTTCTTCTTGGTTATGAAACCTCCTCTGGAACATGTTTAGCTTCTGGATTAGCCGCGAATAAAGGTGTAACTGAATGACACATTCAAGGCTCTCTAGTACAGGCCTGTCCTGTGTAGTCATAAATTATGACTTTAATAAGCCTTTCTCTTTTTCCAACCTCCTCCTCAACTTTTATAATATTTTTCCCCTGTTTTACTAAGTTTCAGAAAGTTATTTTCTACTTATCTGTAAGGATCTGGATCAAGTTCACCTGTTCTGTGTAGTTTTATCAAATTCTGCTAGACAAAGTTAGTCATTTCTGCACCTGTGTTTTCATAGTACTTTCCACATTCCTTAGTCATAACTATTTGCTTATGTAACTTTCACCCGTCAAACTGGGACTACTTGTGAGTGGAACTGTATTATACTTTTCTTTAAATCTCTAGCATTTAGCAATGTCTGGCACATAGTATGTTCTCAGTAAACGTTCGTTATATGAATGAATCGACACAGCCAATGTAGTTGGTGTTACTTATTCCATATCTCAGGACACCCTCCTAAAATGTTGTGTGCTCTCTCAATACTTTAAAGAGAAGTATTTTCTTCTAAGAAATTCTCTGCCTCATTGACATCCACACTCATTTTGAGGCAGGATTTTTCTGGAATACTTATTATTTAACTTTTTCATGAGAGGTGACTCAATGTTGCCTGTAGCTAGAGTTCATTAGCAAATGAGGCTTTTACTTTCCAAAAATCACTTCTTGAATGAGTTTATACTTAAAGAAATTATATAGAGAAATTAACTTGAAAAACTTCAAAAATTACTGCTATTTATATTTACTAATAGGTGGCAGCCTACGCTATTGTTTAAACTAACAAGATATGTTAGTAATATCATGAAGCATCAAACTGATTGAAATAAAGTGTGAATTATAATACAGATATTTTTAGAGACCCAGATAAGCCTAAAGCATGTTATGAGAATAGTGAGTGAAACAACTTAAATATCCTAAGTCTCAGCAATGCTAGCTCTCTATCACATTGAAATCAAGATTTTCATTCTCACTTCTCTTAATCCGGGGGAAGATCCTTAAACAAAACCCATGCGTAGCATGCGTGGCTACAGGGATTTTCTTTCTTCTTGTTTCAAAGAAGCATGAGCTATTGGATCACCAGATTGTTTGAATATCTACTAGAAAAAAAAAGGAAGAAAAACAAAGGG
The DNA here is from genome assembly GCA_007922815.1 of Macrotus californicus. Lineage (NCBI taxonomy): Eukaryota > Metazoa > Chordata > Mammalia > Chiroptera > Phyllostomidae > Macrotus > Macrotus californicus. Next base: position 10,076 of record VMDR010030618.1, read on the forward strand.
ATATCTTTCCTACATGTATGTGTCTTTTTGTCTGTTTCTCTCTCTTGTGTATACAGAGCTGTAAAATCATGTGCTTTGTATATGTGCATGCAGTCATGTATATGTATATATGGGTATATGTATTCCTATATATAAATCTGAAAGAGCTCTTCTGACTTTTTTCCTTCAACCTTTCATAAGGTGAAGTTTCATCAAAACCGTACCACGTGACTCTCCAGGAAGCTCACTGAAGGGGTCTGACTCATCGTCTGGGAATTTTAAATAGGCATGTGCTTCCATGAGAGTTAATACTTAAAAACACACATACACACAAACTGGCAGTGAAAGAAAAAAGAAAAAAATGCAAGCGAAACTTTTACTTGGCACAAACACTCAGGTCAGACACTGGCCACTCAGTATCTCACAGTTAATTACCAGGTGGAACTACCTTTAGATTGAAGGTGGTGGCTCAGTGCGCAGGCGACAGCGGCAGTAAATCTACAGTTCAGAACATTAAGTCAGCCAGGTTGGATTAAGCAGTGAAAGGAACTGCCCCTGGAGTAGTTGACCCCAGTTCCCCTGTGAGATAGGAAGTTTCCTCGGAACCAAGGGCTGTGACTGCCCACTAGTGGTCAGATGGCAGAGACGGGACCCAGACAAGGATTTCATGCCAAGTTCTGTCTGGACCAGTGTGGGGATGGCAATGGTCACCCAGTCTGATTTCCCAGCAAGGATTTTGGGTTGTATCAACTCAACCCTGTCGAATAAATTAGAAAGAATAACACAAGCTAAGGAGAGTTCAAGCAAACGTTTCTATACTCAGGAGTTACTTAAAACTCTTACTGATGATGAGTAAATTTGGCGATAGGAACTGAGATTTCAAACCTATTACCAAAGGATCAATTGTGCCAATAACACCTGGTGCAAACTAATAACTTCTCTTCCAAAGAATACCAGCTTGGGATATTTTTCTGTTTGAAAATTACTGAATGTTCTCCCATTGCCAATGGAATTCATTTGAAAAACTTTAGGTTGAAATTAAAACTCTTCCACTAATTGGTCCCAACCCATATTTTCATCATTCTCTTCATTAATTCCCTAAACAAAATCCATATTCGAACTACACTCAGTTGAACGCTGTTCTCAGTAGAGTTTTTAGTTTGTCCTCCATGCTTTGCTCATGATTTCCAACTTGAACTACACCATGTTCTAATATCTGCCTATACAAATATTACCTTTGTTTCAAAGCCAAATCCAACATCCCGATCAAACTCTAAAATTCCTATCACAACATGTACTAATTACATAACACTTGATATAGTCTACCTTCATTGTCATATTTGTATCTCAAATAATCACTGGATATATACCTTCTCTATAGAAATTATTTCATATTCCTTTTTACCTTCCTAGTGTTTAGCAACAATATTTTTCTTATAATAGCGTACCTAACAATATTTGTTGAAAATAAAACAGAAATAAATCAGTAATTTAATATCCAGTCAAGACTCACATCTGGAAATCTTGCTGTGGTCCAAGACAATGTGACCAAACTCCCATTCCATGGGTGCAGTTTGTCTGTCAACTGTAAGAATTTCAGTCTTACAGTATGCGTAGGAGAGCACCTGGTGGCATACCAACTCATTAGTAAAGCAAGATTTTTTTAACCTTCACATGAGTTTATGGTATGCAAAATGTCTCAATTTTAACACCTTGTCAAATAAAAAATTTGACCATATGACCACCACTGGAAACATAAGTTTAAAAAATAGCATCACATCTGTTATAAATGTCAATAAATTTGATATTTTTCTTCCAATTTTAACTCTTAGTTCCTCTAACCACTCTAATTTATACCTCAAATACTTATTCAAAAAGAGCTTTGGTTCACTGATACATTCACTTAACATTTTTTTTAAAGTTCTTCCTAGAGTTTACCTTTGTTCCATTTTCATAATTGTTCAAGATAAATAACTTGTCAACTTTTCTTTACACCAATATTTTTCTTTTCTAATTTAAAGAAAAGTCTAAATCATTAACAAAGAAACACATTTCAAAATCATTTTGTCTTTCTCTTCAAATTTTCTCTTTAAAATGAGTTTGCCTCTCTCGTCACAATGTAACAACAAAAGTTGTGTTCAGAAAAAACCCCATAATTTTGTCCTTTTCAAATATAAGGTGGTTTAATTCTACTTATTTGCTTACTTCCTTTTCTTTATTTAACAAATTTAAATATGTTTATTGATTTTGGAGAGAGGTGTGTGT
>VMDR010030619.1:0-12314 GCA_007922815.1 Macrotus californicus
GAGTGTACAGCCAATTAGATGGAAACTGCAGACCAGCCAACTCTAAACCCTATGTCCGCTCTCTCTATAACTAGCCCAGTGGTTCTCAAAATTTGGTCCCTAGACCAGGAGTCATAGCATCACCTGGGAACTTGGAAATGCAAATTACAGACCCACTCCAGACCTAAAGTAGGGGGAATTCTCATGGTGGGGTCCAGGAGGCCAACAAGACCACCAGGTGATGCCAATGCCTGCTGGGTGGAAAACCATTGTACTAGACCATAATGACTCTCCAGCCCATAAAAGCTGGATGAGGAAAACTTCCTGTAAATGGAGAGTGCACATTCACTCCCTATAATTTCCTTGATAACTTCATCAGCCACACATATGCTAGAAGGAGATTCTCAGCCACACAGCTATGGCCCATACGCTTACTATTGTATTGACCTATGACTTAATCAATTATTTGACTGATTTTCCTTTGTATTGATGTGATTTGTGAAAGAGGAAACAAATGATTTTAGTTAGAGAGGTCATCACAATAATGAGTCAGAACCTATGGTCATGGAGATTTCAGGCCAAGGAAGGACAATTTTTGTCTAACAGCAAACTCACATTAAGAGAATCCACAATCTAAAATCTCTCCCTGATAAAGTTTTTGCTTGTTGGTACTGTTATTTTAATTTTTACTTTCTTGGGATTCTATTAAATCACTGGAAGCCTGGAGAAAAAAATATAAAATGGAAATCTAAGCTATAATTTTAGTTATGGCCTTTGACTGGTATTTTTAAAACAACATTTCAAAAAGTAAAATGCTCTATTTCTTTAAATCTAAGATGTCATCAATTATAGCACAAAATAATTGTGACCAATTTTTAATAGACCACTATAAAAATAAAAAGAACATTGCTAATCCAATAATGAAATGTCATCAAATGTAAGAGGCATCCCAATTCCGACTTGTTAAAATACGAAAATGTGCATTTTAGCATCAGTGAAATTCAGCACACATCTTGCTCTACAGTTGCAGCTGGCAACCCCCCTCAGGGCAAACTCTGCTTATGTATTTTCCTTTCAAAAGCGATGTTGATCTGGCCCCAGTTATGGTCCAGTTATAGCAATTTTGCTCTTCAAAGTTAAGTAGTAGTCACCCCAGCCTAAGGATTGTTTCATGACATCAGTAACTAAGCACGGCAGATGGAAAATATTCTTCTACAATTTGGTATCTGGGTTGTCAGGTGGTATAAGGAAACAGGCAATTGAGGGAGAAAATGAAGGCCGGGTAATAGTAAAACATGGAGCACTCATTGAACAAATCTTTTGGCTGTCATTTCAAAATCAAATCATCCCCAAATCTAAGCTTTGTTATTTTTTTATACACTGACACTTTTTCTTCCTTAATTAGCTACGTTGCTTCTTTACGCTGGCCATAAGATATATCCAAGGAAACTATGCTGCATAAATGTACTTGTAAATATAAATGTCTTGCAAATCCGCTTCCTCTTGTCTTTGCAGGGGGGCTTGGACTTGCTACAGTACAATGAAGAGACTATCTGGATGTGAAAACTTTTGAGCCAAAGACAAAAATTTTGAGCCAAAGACTAAGTGCCCGACTTGTCTTCTGCAGAATCCTCCATGACAAATGGCAAGTAAGACTTGCAAACTAGTAGGCTCCCCTATATATTTGAAAAGCTCTGTTTACTTTTTTGACTTGACGAATTTTACTAAGTAATTTATTGTTGGGAGAATTTCCTTTTATTTTCCATATTTTTGCAATTCAGAATACACTTGTATAGTAATTAAAAACTCTACTCATTTATTTGGAATATTTTTAATAACTTGTTGGGCCAAATGGGAACTATTATAAGCTGGAAGTTAAGAGACCTGAGATCGAGTTGTGGTTTTGTTATTCCTTCAGCTCTATGAATGAGTCACTTAATTTTCCTGTCACCATTTAAAGTGACCGCTAACTCTTCTTCAGTGATCTCATGGTAATAATGAGATACAGAAATCATCATAATAAAAATATACACAAAGAGGGTTCTGTATGTGTATTATCTCATTTAATCACAAAATACAAAGTGGGTTGATGCAGAAAAGTACCACATATGGTGCCTAGCACAGAGGAAATATCCACTGATGGCCAGCAGGTATCATTACTCTGTCATCAAAAACAATAATACTGCCAGGATGAAATTAATGTTCCCTTTAGGGTCGAGAAAACAACCTTCAAGAGGTTGTGTGACATTCCTGCGGTCATTCTAAGAGCCCACCAGGATTAGGACTTGTCTGCTGGATGACCAGGCCGTGCTTCCCACCTCAGGACCATTGTGCCCTCCTACTCACCGAGAGGATGGCCAACCAAACAGGCTTTGAGTAGAAAATCATTTTTTGATTTAAATTTAATTCCCAAAGTATTGCTTAAAAGCATCTTAAAATAATGTTTTCTGAATCTATCTTTCACATGACTTCTAGCCCATTTTTTCCCCTTGGTGGTTGGATCAGACTCGAAGAATATTAGTACAAAATGCTCTCTGACAATTTCAATGGGAAAGGAAGGGGTATGATATACGAAGCACAGAATGGTAAAGGAAAGAGGAAAGCTTTTGGTGTGTGAGTGCGTATGTCTGAGGGAGACAAGGAATAGGGGCTGTGGTCTGAGGAGCAGCTGAGGAAGGTGGAAGGCATGCCTTCTTTCTTTAACTGCCTCCCTCACGTTTTCAAGTGCGATGCACTGAGGAAGAAAAAGCCCACCTGGACCAGGACGTCTGTGGAAGGTAACACGTAGGCAAGAGAAAATGAGGGAGATGATGTTCACTTCAACATTGCTTATAATAGTGAAAACCCAGACACAGCTTAACGGTCCATTCATAAGAAGACAGATAAAATACATAATAGCATATGTCCATAACTGCCTAATATATAGGAAGTAAAAGCATATATAAATATTTATGAGTATATGTCAAAACAAAGATGTTAAAAGCAATACAAGCAAGTTCCATAAACTCTATGTACAGAGCAATAATTTAATACTTACCTTCTGCTACATATATGATAAATTTGAAACCACACTCCCTAAAATATTGTAGGTGTGTGTGTTTGTGTACTGGAAAAAACGCAAATTATGACACTATTTAGGAGGGGAACGGGCATAGGACTTAGGGGCAGTGATTTTTATTTCTTTTATAAACAAAAGACTTGGAGTAAATATAATAAAAGTATTTAGCTCTTGCCAATTCTAAAGAGTAGAAATAATAAAGTTTGTTAGCACATACATCCGTCATTAGCCGATGAAGTGGACCAACATAGCCTCATCTGTTTAACAAAGTTTATTTCTTGGCACTTATTTGTTGACTGGTTTAGCACTTAAACTTCTTAGAGATTTATTTTTGGAGGACTGACTAATCAAGGGTTTTTGTGCTTTCCCAGGAGGAACTCGAAGCTGAGCACAGACTCATTTATGCAGGTATCTGCCCGCCGTGTGCGGTGCTCTCTCGCCGTCAGACAAACGGTCACCAGGCGGAAAGGAGGGGAGGCTCACTGCAAAGGATAAAACATTCTACCAAGGCGAGGTTGGCAATTCAACTAAGATACGTTATTTGATATTTTCCCCAACTATTAGCTATTCTTTACTTGTCAAAGTCCCACTTATGTATTTGCTGAGGGAAATGGTTTCTATCTCAAGAACTGTAAAACTACTTCATGTTTATTAAAGAAACATTTTTAAATCATATGTGGCTATCATCTTACAATGGCTTTTGCATTATTTCAAAGAAAAGGAAAATTTTTATACACATGATGAAAGCAGTTTGCACATGTGAATTCACTACCTGAAGCCAATGAAAGTAGAGAATATGTAAATGTGTTTAAAATGAAAAAAAATATATTTTTGTAAGATGAATTTGAACTAAAGAACCTTTATTATATCCTTTTAATGATAACAACACAGTAAGGCCAGGGGGTGCTGCAATATGGTGAATACATTTTATTTAATTTTATTTTTTGAACATGGAACTTAGTTGTCATGCCAACCCTCTTAAAGTGTATCCTGAAGACAATCACATGAAAATGAGAGTATTTTAAAAGATAAACTGATGGCTTCAAGGTAAAGTCTGAGGGAAGGCTTCAGGGAGGACACAAAGACGCTCACTTACTCCTTTTAGCTTGGGCTATAATCCAGGTGGTTCATTGAAAGGACCGCATTGATATCAAATAACTATCAGATAATTTATTTAAAACTTTAGTAGAAACAAATCTGAATATTTTTGTTGTAGTTTCACAGCATGGAACACTTAACATGTGAAGAAATGAGAGAAGAGAGGAAAAAAACAGACCAGCAAAGAACTAGCTTTATTTTTAAATGATCTCTATATTTGGACTGACACTTTTGTCATAGTATTAACCAATTCTTTTAAAAAATTAAGTAGCTAGTTAAATGTTTAAAAACAAACAAAAGCAATATTGGCTTTGACTTTATTCTCTCCTTTCTAGAATATCAAACAAAATTATTTTAAGATATTCATTCGCCGTGCTAAGACAACAAAGTATTAGCATCTCTGACGTGATCGCAAAACCGCTCTGCAAAGTCCTTGAACATACTACTTGGGGCCAGAGTGAGTTTTTTCAGACTGGGAAACCGATCAGAGAGAAATATGTTTCTGTAATTTACACCAACTTTTAGATTTAGCCCACTGCAGCCTCATTTTGGGATTCCCCTCTAGTGGAGGATGATGTGTGGCATGGGGTAATGAAGGCCCCCTGTGAATGGCCTGTGCAGAACTTCCGGGCCGAAGCAACCTGAAGGCATCTGCCAGGTGCTCGAGAACAAAGAGACCCAGGGGTGAGCTATTTGGGAATAACTACGCAGCTGTCCAGTGATGCTAACCTCTGCCCCGTGAAGGTGGCAGTGTCTCAGCGGGCAAATTCAGGCCTGCTTGGGATGATGCGTGCAAACAGTTGCCCAGGTGTGATGCTCTGTTGTTTTTCACTTAAGTATCAGGGGGCTAGTCAGTGTCTATCACAGACTATACTTGCAAAGTTAAGGGTCTTAGGCACCACAGTGGACTCTGTAGTAGGCATCCAAGTTCTCTAGTCCCATGCGTTTTATGAAACATTTTTCTCTTTAGTGAAAAAATTCAGCAGAAGCCTCATGTAAGTTCATTTACTACAAATTCAGGACAAGCACTTTGGTTTTAACCCCAGTTCTTTCAGATGACAATATAAATTAGTTTTCTCATCTATAAAATATGTGAACTGTTTTAGATAACCTATAACTACAATCTCCCTGGATTCTAAGATTACCTCTCCTCCTTGTATAACTTCTCCTTATTAACTTCAAGTACTCGTGAAAGGGCCAGTTATTAAATCACTTATAATTTGTGTGTGTTTTTCTTAATAAACAAATCACCTAGTAAGGAAGTCTATGGCCTGCTGAGTAGAAAAAAACACAGAAAGGAAGAAAAAAATAAGAAAGGGTAGGAGGCTGGAGATATTACAGACAAACATCCTGGCATAGGAAGCAATGAAGAATGTGCCCCCAAAACGGATAAACACAATAGAAGGGAGGTTTTGGCGACTTGTACTGAAGCTAACAAGAGGTAGAAGCCAGATGGCATTTGATATTTGAACTTGACTTGGCAAAAAACAAACAAACAAACAAACAAGCAAAGAAAAAGATTAATTTCTTCTAGCTAATTCTGAGAAGTGGGCTTTCTACAACTTGCCTCCTGGGCAGGGGGAAAGACCCAAATGTAGATATTCCTCCGATAAATCCCTCCTGAGGGAGGTTCTTGGATGTAAACACAAGGAACATCTTTTCTGGATTTCCATCTTTGTTCCATGTGTTTTCTATTGTTTGGATTTATCTCAATTTGGGGTATAAGCTCTTTTTTCCCCTTTATTTTGACTAAGCTACTCACCAATCTTGACTCAAATGAAGTTTATCTCTAGAGGAAAGAATGACTTCCGTTTGAGTGGCATTCACAAAGAAAGTAAAAAAGGTTACAAAGACATTTGATATAACCAAATATACTTCTCTATTACATTGTATAAAAATTGTGAGTTACTATGTTTTGTCTGTGTTGGTAGCATTGCTTCTTCTAATATGTTTTCAATAGACAACCAGGCACTAAGAATCCTGGGTAAATAACAGATGTTAAAAATAGCTACTACCTACCAATGTTACTGGAAAAATTAGAGAGCAGAAAACTCCCTCACATGACATGCCAACTAAAGACAAAGGTTGGCATGATGCTGGCTCTTTGGTCCTATTCAAATGAATAAAACACACTTGATCCCTTGATCCAAATTTATCTCTCACTTAAAATTATTTGAGTTGGTTTTGATTTGTTTGTTTCCATTTGCCCCACGTTCTCATGCACTAAAACAACACGATGGATCCTATTCTTCATGCTGAAATGTGTATGCGTGGACTATGCATATCCTTGTTTTCGCATTCAGATAATACAGAAATTATTCTTAAAGAAAGACGCTTTCTAGTCAAATTGCATTGCCACATGAATCAAATGCAAATATAACACAAAATTATTTGTTCATTTGGCGTCTGGTTGCTAAGTAACACAGCCAAAAAATTAATCTTTGCAATACAACAGAAGACCCTGAACCTTGCCTGTAGGCATGTACAGAGCCTGTGAGCATGGGAACCACATTGGATTCAAACCCAAAGATCGTAGTGTTATTGGGAAAGGGTGGGTTTTTTTGTTTGGTTGTTGGTGTTTTATTTTTTACTCCAAGTACAATGGAATAAAAACAATAACCTCTATTTTCCTTACAAAATGTCCAGTAGCTTTTCTACAGTCATGACCTTTCAAGTCATTCAATTTATTTTAAACAGAAGCCCTATCACATCTGCCTTTAAATAGCAACACAGGACTCCTGAAATCATAAAGGTTCTGAATTGTCCCCCCAAGTCCACCACAGGAAACAAATTAACTTTGTTTTTCTTAAAGGCCAATTTCTACAAAGAGGCAAATCTGACAGAGCAGTAAACACCATCTGAAAAGTTTCAAAAGTCTCACCCAACTTGACTAGATCCCTAGGTCCCTGCAAAAGGTGCTGTCTCTTTTAAAGATCTAAGGATGTTATGTCATAGCATTTCTTAAAGCCCCACAGGATATACTCACATTTTGCTGTCACTCTGTATCCCCCCAGAGGAGGGGCGTGGCCTTCTAATGCATCAAATCCGGCGGAAACTAGGACCATGTCTGGATTAAACTCTTTGGCCACAGGCGTCACTACAGTCCTGCACAGTAAAAAGGCAAGCAGTTACACATGGGAATGGCAAATACCTTTAAACATAGTGCAGTGAGAAGACTTGGCACACTCTCAAGAACTTCCCAAGAATAAAGGAAAGGGGAAGAGAAAACGCTGTTTGAAACGGATCAAAAACTTATCATTTCCTTAATACGGAATCACTGTTATTTTAGCATCCCAATTTAGTCTTTTATCTTTCATCTTTTTTTTCTCCAAATTAAAAAAAAATGCTTTGCAGGTACATTCTTAAGCCCATCATTTCCCATGCACATCTGTGGCTGTTTTACCCCACTGCCTATAAAAACCGCTTCTTCCAGGGGAGTGACTAATGTTTTACAGAAGAAAGCTGACGCTGTCCTAAAAACCCCGCTTGCTCCAGTTAGTGAGAACTTGGTGTAAATTTGAACTATAAATTTCTTTTGGGAAAAAGTTGCTTTTCCAACTTAAAAAAAACCAACATTTTTAAATATTTGTCGTGGCAGGGGGTGATTCTTGCGAAGAAAAAAAAACACGCAATTCCTTTAATAGAATCCAGACTATACGTTAAGTGAGTCCAAGGTCAGAGACACCAGGAATGTGGTGGCCTCATCCATGATAGCCACCCCTGCCGGCCCCACGCAGACTCCTCAGCGGTAACCTCTTCAGCCTCTTCAGGCCCCCCGATTCCTCTCTCCCCAGTGCTGGATCTGACAGAGAATGACTAATGCATGCTCCTTGGCTTTATAACACTAAAATGTTTTCTGAATGCAGGCTTCAAGACCAGTGTGCCATCATTAGAATTCAATTTCTCAAAGACAATTTAATGAAATGGGAAAAGTGTACAGTACAGGAAATTTAAAAAGTAGTATTGCTTCTATTTTGTGTTTGGGAGAAATGGCTAGACCGAATATTAAAATAATTATTCTTGAGGAGCGGCATAATTATTTTCAATTTTTTATTTGTAAATTCCCCATAATAATATCAGTTTGATAGTTGAAAAAATTTTTGCATGTAAACAAGAAGTGGAAGTTACAAAATAAAAATACTTATTTGAAATTTACCTAGATGGAGACATAAATGAATAAGACGTTTTTCATAACTGTACTACTCATAGAAAAGTTCAAAAGCTCGATTCTTCAAACCCATAAAAGTGCATGTGAAGGACTTCCGTGGAAGTCCTTCCAACCTTCCCACAACTGGGGAGTCACTTACATCTGAATTGGCCATCCATGAAACCAGGTCAAAATGTCATTTTGTTTCCTGCGCACAATTTCATTATTTTATTCTTCCATTAAATAAAAAAATCTCTAATACAGCTACTTTATGAGGAACAGTCTCATCAATTCATTTCCTTCCTAAAATGCCACTCTTCCATTGCAATTTTCATTAAAGTGTTACATATGATCAATTAACTACTTTCATATGGCTGAAATAGCCATATGATGTATGTCAGGATATTAGGTATTGGAATAAGTTGTCTCAAAGAATCAAGAGTGTTGTATCAAGGTACTCTATTTAATTTGATTAATCCTATGGACTTGCCTAGAGAAAAAGCAATACGCTTAAGGAAAAATGACTAGATGAACGAACAAGTTTGTCCATCCAATCCTATGCATCACAGTAACTCGTTTTCTGTTTCCTTTCCCTCTGTTTCCCTCTGTTGTTTCCCCTCCTCTTCTTGCCCCCCCTCCCCTGCCCATCTATACTTGTAAACACCCTTCGGGTACAGCTCGCTTACTACCTTATCCAAGAGACAACAGGAGACAAGGATTGCCAACCTAATCTTAGAATATTAAAAACACAGTGCTGATGTACAGAGGGAAAGCTGAAACATAAATGTGTCTACAGAGGCAAAGCCACAGAAAGCAAGCTGACTTCTTTGTCTTCCCGGAGAGACTAACTGAACAAAAACAAAACACCTAGGGAGTGACGTTAGGAGTCACTCAGACCAACATCCAGGTATTTCCTTCAGTCTTCCTGCGGGGAATTCGCCAGTCAAAAGGACCCGCGCAGGCATATCTTTCCGGTGCCCCTTTCTCCAGCATGGTGGACTGTTTGAACAGAGCTTCTCGCAGGAAAGACAAAAAGTAACACACAAACAAACAAATAAAAGAGAGGGAACTCCTCGAACCTGAGAAAATGCAGTCAAGACACTATAATTACAAACACCAGCGTTATCCCAAGACACAAATAGTACAGTTGGCCCCCCATGCCTGTGGGTTCTGCATCCACGGATTCAGCCAACCGTGGGTTGAAATATTCCAAAAGAATCACTGTTGCTGACACACACTGTGCAGTTAGGTGTCATTATTCCCTAAATGGTACAGTATAACAACTACTTACACAGCACCTACAGTGTATTAGGTATTATAAATAACTAGAGATGTCAAACTCATCTTCACCAGGGGCCACATCAGACTTGCAGTTGCCTTCAAAGGGCTAAAATAATTTCAGGACTGTATAAATGGAACTACTCCTTAGCTGTTAAGGAGTTGAAATTATATTTGGCCCTTTGAAGGCAACTGTGAAGTTGATGTGGCCCCCGGTGAAAATGAGTTTGACACACCTGATTTATAGCCTATCGGTGTGGACATGGACAATGGTTTGGGGATAGCCTGAGGGACTATGGGAGGGCCTGTGTAGAGGGAGGCAAAGAGGGGGATTGGGACAGCTATAATAGCATAAACAATAACATATTTAGAAATAAATAAATTAAAAACAAAATACAAAAAATAAAGTGTATGGGGGGTGCACATAGGTCATAAGCAAATACAATGCCATTTCACTGAAGTGACTTGAACACCCACAGGTTTTGGTACCCACAGTGGTCCTGGAACCAATGCCCCATGGATACCAAGGGATGCCTGTACATTTGTGAAGTGAAGAGGATGCTATTAAAATACAGAAGAAACAGCAAACAGAACACATAGCAGACTCCTTCAGAGATAAAGCTGACAAGTTCTCTCAGAGTTCAGCACAAAACAAGGGGCACAGAAAATTGACAGGAATAGACCAGAGACTTAGTGGACCCATTTAAGAAATCAACATATGAAGGAAAATCTAAGGGAAATATTTTACACAAAACAAGGGGCACAGAAAATTGACAGGAATAGACCAGAGACTTAGTGGACCCATTTAAGAAATCAACATATGAAGGAAAATCTAAGGGAAATATTTTTAAAATTTAGAAACTTCATACCCATTCAAACTATCAATCAAAATTGAGAATAGAATAATAGAGTTTCAGACTTCGAAATCTCAACAACAAAAAAATAGTATCTCCCACAAATATTTCCTCAGGGAGGTATTAGATAATACACTCCATGAAAATGAAGACATAAAGTAAAAAAGAATGAAATTCAAACCATTCCCCTCAATGGAAGTATTTTTATAAATATCAATTCTTGCCAAAGTTTTAAAAAATTTTTACTTTAACTTTAAAGCAAAATGGTAGAAATTTGATCTGCAATTGTAATGGAGTCGAATTTCATTCCAGTGAAGCTATTTTGTTAATGAAGACATCATACCACTTACGGGAGAAATATATCTATTTACACCACATATTCCCAAATATACAGATGCCACTAGTTTCTGTTTGAAGCAGATACCACATATGTCATGTGCATTATTCTTGAATTCACAAACAATATGGAGTTTACAGTTTCACGCAGGCTTTCAGAATGTCCTATTAACTAATCCTACACATTTGAATTCATTCCAAAAATGTTTTAAAAGATGGGAAATGAGAAAACTATATCATTTGATAATGTACTTCTGTGTAAAGATCTACGTGCTTAGAACTGTGTCGGAGTGGTATGTGTTTGTTGGATGAATTAGTTATGCCTGGTTATAGGAGTTGTGTAATGCTTATGAAGTGGTGATATGGGTAAGATTCATTCATTCATTAACCAGTACATGAGGTCTGTCCGGAAAAAGTCCAGCCACTGTTAATAAAATGAGAGTGATTTGCATGGCATCCATATAACCGGGCAGCCAAGGAGAGTGGACTGGAATGTACATGTTCATGAATGATGATGACTTCACTGTACTAGTCAGTGGGGGCAGTAGATGCTGTAGAGTGAGCATGTGTGCTGTGTGGCCATCTCATTCAAAATGGCTGAAGAAGTAGAGCAACGAATCTCCATCAAATTTTGGGTTAAGCTTGAACATTCATCCACAGAAACTACTGGGATGATTCAGAAGGCCATAGCTATGGGCAACTGGTGATTGGCAGCTTCAACATGACAGCATGACCACTCCCACACCACGTGTCGTGCAGAGTTTTCTAGTGAAACATCAAATCACCCTGGTGACTCATCCCCACTACAGCCTAGATTTGGCACCCTGCAACTTCTGGCTTTTCTCAAAATTAAAATCACCTTTGAAAGGGAAGAGATTTCAGACCATCGATGAGATTCAGGAAAATACGACAGGGCAGCTGATGGCAACTGGGAGAACTCTGTGAGGTCCCAAGATGCCTACTTTGAAGGGGACTGAGGTGTTCTTGTCCTGTGTACAATGTTTCTTGTATCTTGTGTCCTCTTCAATAAATGTCTCTATTTTTCATGTTACATGGCAGATACCTCCTGGACAGGTCATGCGTATATTGAGTGTCTACTATGTTGTAAACACTGTTTTGGCTTAAACATGTGCTACAGTTTGAACTGAATCTTATTTATTTTCCTATGGTTGATGTTAAACTCTTATGCTGTCAGGTCTCTGATAAACTGAGGAAACTGAGCCTCCACATATTCTTTATTGTGGCAACTGCCACTGTTCTATTTATGCCTGTCTAGATTGATTTTTATTCAAAAGATCGTTCATACCTGCAAGATTGAGAAACACACTTGGGAGTATTAAGTGGGAAAAACAAAGTAATTTTTCTTATATAGAACAAATCCACAAGGGCATTTATTTAAACTTTTTATCTGAACAATTGGGTTTTCTGGTTAAAGATAGCAAACAATGTATGTATTTGCCTCTGATCTTTCCCAATATCCCACTGAAGGGAAAGCATGAGAATATACATATGAACTCATGGCTTTAAATACAGCAGTGGGCAAAGTAGGTTTACAGGTGTAATA
>VMDR010030620.1:0-12314 GCA_007922815.1 Macrotus californicus
CTCCTTACGAGTCTGCCTGAAATCGATCTTTCCTCTTCCCTACCGCAGTAAAAGTAACCTTTTGTTAGAGGAAATCCGAACTGTCCCCTGCCACAGTTGAGAGGTTTCCAATAGATTTGCATTGCTCTTAAGAAAAAGATAAAAATCTTTAACATAGTCTGAACATCTTGAGCTAGACTATGCCAAACCTACTTCATCGTATTCATACTGAACCATTTTCTTTCTCAACATTTTTTCCTGATGCACGTTCTTAGTAAATGCTGTTCTCAATGCCTGGATTGACTCTCTCAAAACTTCTTCCAGTGAAAATTTGATCCATCTTTAATATAATAATATAGTATAATGTAATATTTAATATAATTTAATATAACATAATTAATACAATATAAAATCTTCAAGTAATATAACACACAGAGCTTTTAAGTCTTTCTAAAGACTGCATAAAATTTTAAGTAACAACTTTTTTTGTCACTTCCAAATTTTCGTTGGACAATAGGTACTCAGTATGTTTGTTGATTACGATGGTACTCTAATAAATTTAACATTTTCCCTTGATATGTTTTTAGAATTTTCCTTTTCTTTCCTATAATAATCAATAGATATTTGATCTTGAAATTTAGGTTACATTCAATTAAAAAGTGTTTCTTGGAGCTTGCTATACTGATTTTTCTAGAAATTAATATTTACCACTATTGCAATAGTGTTGTCTCTGACACCACAAGTGTGACAAGGACAGTATTGCTAGTTTAGTTTCTATGTTGTCATCCCTAGTCTTATCTCTCAGCCTCTCCTGGAAACCACATGCCATCTCTTCCAGCTCTCTCTTCACAATGTGCCTCTAACCCCACAGCCATGCCCATTCACGCGATGGTACTATTTTAATGTCCTTCCAGGAACAGTTCAGTTTTCACTGGTCTCCAAACTCCAGCTTTTTCCTTCCAGTCTAAATATATATATAAAATATATATGCAATATGTCCCCTTTTTTGTATTTTTATTTGAGTTGCTATTTCCTCCCAGAGCCATTATCCTTCTATACTCTTCATTTTAGTATCTCTCATAGAGTACTTATCCCATAAATATCTGTTTTATCTTCTCAATTATAAACTTCTTGAGACAGGAGATTCATTTTCATAGTCTTCTCTCCCCCTAAATATTTTTCACACTACTTTGTCCACAGTAGACTTCCAAAAAAATTTTTTGTCAACGTATTGGCTCTTTGCTATGTGTTAAGAAAAACAGGTGTTTTTACACAATTCTAAATTTTGGCAGAAAAGGAACAGATTTCAGGATGTCTGTATACTGCCTGAAAATCTTTATCACTATGAAGTCATTGACCATGAATTTTTTTTCTACATCAAACTGTCAGCCAGGCCTTCTGATTTTAGTGGTCTAGGTTTTAATGTTTTCAGCCCACATATTTGGGAGACACCTCCACGTGTTAGCTGTACAACCCTGTGCAAGAAATATTACTACCCTCCAGTACTGAGGACAGATCTGAGACTCAGAGAAGGAAAATAACTTGTGCATGGTTCTAGGTGAATGACCATACAGCATTTGTTAAATTTGATAAACTTTTTTGCTTTTATGGTTTCTTTATAATCTCTTTCTCCTAACTACTTAACTAGTATTTATTCACTGCTCCATTATTTTTTCTATTGGTATGTGCGTGCTTTTTAAATCCTACTCTTATTTTTCTGACTTCTGATTTGCCTTAAGCAATACTCACAGAGAGGAGCTAGGAGAGAGAGATGAACAGTCATAGCGGTAGGAGTGCGTGTGTATGAATGAGCACAGGAGGCATTATAGACAATTATAAAATGTTTAATAATTCTCACACTGGAAAAGGTGGAAACTATCAGAGTTTTAAGGAAAGTATGATATGATCTGACTTACATTTTTCAGTAATCACTGTGACTGCTCTGTTGAAAACGGATTATAGAGGGAAGAGCAGTGACATGGTGGGTACTTAAGAGGTTATGGAAGTAGACTGACAAAGACAGTGGTGGTTTGCACTAGTGAGGAGTGGTGGAGCGGTGAGAAGTGGTCACATTTAGGATGTAGCCCAGGCTTCTACCCAGATAAATTTGTTGATGCAGAGGGTATAAAGTGTAATAGAGAAAAGAGGAGTCTGGGATGACTCAAAGGTTTTGGACTGAGTGACCTGGAGATTAGAGTTGCTATAAACTGTGACAGAGGAGGCTGTGGGTAGAGCAGGTTGTGAACTTGTGGTAAAACTAGAATTCCATTTTGAACATGTTATTTTACGGTACCAGTTAGATATCTAACGTGAATGCTGAGTAGTGGTAAGAAATATAAGTCTGCTGTTCAGGTGAGAGATCTGGGCTGAAAAATCAAATTTGTAAAGCGGTCTGCTTATAGATAATAATTAAATGCTTGAGACTGGTGGAAAACATTGGTTGTAAGTTCTTTCATTCTCTCTCCCTCTCTCTCTCCTATCCCTCCTTACCTCTCGTTTCACTTTCTAGCTCTTGGAGAGCAAGAACTCTGTGTTGTATATTTTGTGTATTCCGCACAATGTCAGCCACACTTTAGGCCCCGAGAAATGCTTACTGAATGCCAAGTAGGAAGCAAGCTACAAGTTATTTATAAATTGAAATAGTTCAGGCATTATCCTGCAGTACTAAAAGGGATTTAAAAATAATGCCATTTCCGCAATTCCCAAGAGGGACTGATACCATCTTCAAAGAAAAGGACGATCAGAAAGAGGTTTTTAGTCATTAGAGACTTTTTCAACTTTCTGAGAAGTCATCTTAAGGCTGTGTGTGCACAGAGCATATAGAAGCAATCTCTGCCTAAAATATCCAAACTGAAAATCCGCATTTCAATAAAATGCAAACCTAGGATAATGACTAGAATTGAGTGAATTTTTATTTTCATTAGAGTAAAATTCTCAGTCATTTTAGAATTCATTTAAGATTGCTATTATAGATGTTTTCTAGCTCCATGAGAGTGGGGGAATATAAGTGATCTGTAAATAAGAGACAACGAGCTTCCAGAAGCACAGTTTGTCTCCAGGAGAAGTGAGTCTGTACTGTCTGTATTCCTAGTGACTCTGTGAAGTATTAAGTGAAATATAACTTGAGTTACATTCAATTGACCTTCAGGGGAGCTTCTGCAGTTACCCTCACCCCTCCTTTGAAAACAGTGACTCTTTTTAGGGACTCAGTTGTTTTGTTTTTTAATTAGGAAAATCTTTACTTATTTTAAAACCTGTCACTACAACATAATCAAGTTACAAAGAAAAATTCATTATGACCTAAAACAATTGAAACCTGAAGTATCCAAATGATGGGCAAGAGTAAACCCATGATTATCTTTCAAGGTGTGGCTCTATTTTTAAATATTCATTTATCAAAATGAATTATCATACTATATTATACTATACTGTTCTATACTATACTATAACATACTGTAGTATACTATACATACTATATATAATATATAGTATATATACTATATACTATAACATACTATAGTATAGTATAACACACTATATTACCAAATGTGAATTTAAATCAAATTCCTCAAATGGGTTTAGTGCATTCACTGCTAGATGTTTGTGAATATTTTAGATTCTAAATATGGTTCTGATGTTGTGATAAAAGATGTTGCTACTTCTTTTCCATATTAAGGTTAACATTTGCATTGTGCAGTTAAGGTACTCAACCTTGCAAAAGTACAGACCAGGAGGGCTTGCCTTCTGTATCACATCAACCACATTATAGACTATGATACATTTTTAGTATCTTCTTTCACTTACAGCATATTTCTGTTTATAATTTCAAGAACAACATACACTATTATTTTATGTAATGAGCATCCTAAATAAAAGTGACCAGTCAATTTAAACACAGTGCTCTAAGATTATTTCTATAGGTACATAAAGAATTTCATGGTCCACATGCTCTTTCAAAGGGAGATCCAAGATGGCAGAAGGGGAAGCTACACCGACTTCCCCCCATTACCAAACTGGAATTACAACCAAACTGTAGAGAAATCATCCTGAATAATCAATAGAACACTAGCTAGAGAGAAGCCTTGTAAGCAAGGCCAGACAGGAGAAACCACTTCACCACAACAAAGATAGGGTGTGCTGGGGAGGTATGAGAAGGCTGGCTGGGCTCCCACAGGCAGCAGCTGAAGTTCCAGAGGGATATTTCAGTGGTCAGGGGGTTATACATGAGAAGTAAGGGGCCTATGTTTCAAGCTGGGCTCCCCAACCTACATCACCAGAGCTGGAAAAGAAGCCAGATAACACCCACCTGTGAAAAGCAGCAGGGTTTCTGTCTGCCAGGGAGAGATGGCTGGAGATGCAGAGAGTGTCTTAAAGGGCCAATGCACAAAATTTCATTTGTAACCACTTACCCTGGGTTCTAGCAGAGGGACGGCAGAGTGGACTAGATGCTTGAGGAGAGTCTGGGGTTGGTGGCTTTGGAGAAAGAACTGAAGGAACGGCCTCCAGGATCCCTTTGCTGAGTCATTCCCCATACTGCAGAAGCCACCTTTCTTAGGGAGAGTATTCCTCTCAAAGAGGCATCAGCCCAAGTGGAAGCAATAGCCCCACCCATAGGAATTACACTGCCACAACCTGTGGTGCTTAAGCCAGGCTGCTGATTATAGCTTGAGGCTATATCTTTGATCAGTTTAACAACTAAGGAATAAAATACACAAAAGCAGCCAAAATGGGAAGACAAAGAAACAGATCTCAAATGAAAGAACAAGGCAATTCTCCAGAAGAACTAGAGGAAATGGAGACAAGCAATTTATCACATAGTTCAGAGTAACAATTATAAGAATAATCAACAGTATGAAAAATACATAGACCATAAAAAAGGACCAGTCAGAAATAAAGAATACAATATCTGAAACAAATAATACAGTGGAAGGAATAAACAATAGATTAGAGGAAGCAGAGGATCAAATGAGTTATTTGAAAGACAAGGAAGAAAAATATACCTAGGCAAAGCAGCGAAAAGGAAAAAGAATTTTTAAAAATGAGAAGAATTTAAGAAACATTTTGAACAACATGAAGTATAATAATATTCACATCATGGGAACACCAAAAGGAAAAGAGAAAAAGCAAGGGATCGAGAACCTATTTAAATAACTGAAAACTCCCTAATGTGGTGAAGGAGAAAGACACACAAATCCAGGAAGTTCAGTAAGTCCCAAACAAGTTGGACCCAAAGAGGTGCACACAGAGGCACATCATAATTAAAATGACAAGGCTTACAGACAAGGAGAGAATCCTAAAAGCTGCAAGAGAAAAGTAGGTAGCTACATACAAGGGATCACCAATTAGACTGTCATTTGATTTCTGAACAGAAATATCTCAGGCCAGAAGGGAGTAGTGTGAAATATTCAAGGTGATGAAAAACAAAGACCTACAACTAAGGTTATTTTACCCCACAAGGCTGTCATTTAAAATCCAAGGAGAAATAAGGAGTTTCCTAGACAAGAAAAAACTAAAGGAGTTTCTTAACACCAAACCAGTACTGCAACAAATATTAAAGGGCTTGCTTTAAGAAGAAAAGGAAGAAGAAAAAGAGAAAGGGAAAAAGAACAGCTGAAAATATTCTAACAATAAAATGGCAGTAAATATATATCTATCAATAATCACCTTAAATGTAAATGGCTCCAACCAAAAGACGGAGGGAACTGAATGGATAAGAAAACAAGACCCATATATATGCTGCCTTCAAAAGACCCACCTCAGATAGAAAGATAGACTCAGTCTAAAAGTAATGGGATAGAAAAAGATATTTCATGCAAATGGAAAGGAAAAAAAAGCTGGAGTAAAAGTATGTATATCTGACAACAAAGACTTTCAAACCAAGGCTATAGTAAGAGACACAGAAGGACATTACATAATGATAAAAGGAATAATCTGACAAGAGGATACAACCCTAGTAAACATTTACACACTCAACACAGAGCACCACAATATGTCAAGCAAATCTTAATGGACATAAAGGGAGAGATCAACAGAAATACAGTCATAGTGAGGGATTTTTACACTCCATTGACTTCAATGGATAATCTTCCAGACAGAAAATCAACAAGGAAACAGTGGCCTAAAATGACACTGTAGATCAAATGGATTTAACTGATATTTTCAGAGCATTTCATACCAGAGCAGTAGAATATACATGATTTCAAGTGCACATGGAATATTTTCTAGGTTAGACCACATGTTAGGACACAAAGCAAGTCTCAATAAATTTAACAAGATTGAAATCATATCAAACATCATCTCTGACCACAATGCTAGGAAATGGGAAATCAATCACAAGAACACTGAAAAATATGCAAAGACATAGAAGTTAAATAACAGGTTATTAAACAATGAATAGGATATTATCTCACACCTGTCAGAATGACTATAATCAATAAATCAACAAATCACAAATGCTGGTGAAGATGTGGAGAAAAGGGAGCCCTTTTGCACTGTTGGTGGGAATCCAGATTGGTGTAGCCACTGTAGAAAGCACTATGGAGATACCTCAAAAAATTAGAAATGGATCTACTTTTTGACCCAGTAATCCCACTTCTGGGAATATATCCAAAGGAACCCAAAACACTAATTCAAAAGAACATAAGCACCTCTATGTTCATTGCAGCATTACTTACAATCTCCAAGATAACAAAGCACACAAGTGTCCATCAGTTGATGAGTGGATAAAACATCTATGGGACATTTATACATTGGGATGCTACTTGTCTATATAAAAGAGGAAAGTTTTACCTTTTGTGACAGTATAGATGGACCTGGAAAAAATTATGCTAAGTGAAATAAGCCAGATGGAGAAAGACAAATACCATATAATTTCACTCATATGTGGAATCTAATGAACTAACTGAACTAAGAAGGAAAATGGGGACAGACTCATAGATGGAGAGCAGGATAACAGCTAGTGCAGGTGGGGAGAGGTGAGAGGGTGGAGAGATTGAGCAAAAAGGAAAGAGGACTCATGGACATGGACAACAGTGTGGTGATTGCTGGAGGGGAAGGGGACACAAGGGGACTAAATGGTAATGGGAGAAATACAATAAAAATTAAATTAAACAATAAAAGTTACTTAGGATATTTTCACCTAAATTTACACTTTCTTTTATTCCTGGAAGTTATCTTTCTCATTAATTTTACCCTCAAACCATGACAAGAGATAGATGAAAATCTAGGTAATAGATGGCATTTCAATAGCAAGCAGTGGATTTCAGGATTTATATATCCCCAAGTTATGAGATTTATCTCATCATAGCACCAGTCTTTATATCACTTTGGCTTTGACTGATGCTGTAGTCTGTTCATTTATATCCTATAACCTACCACATCTTTTTTTAATTTTACCCATCTTGTACTGACTTTTTATTTGTCTTTTTCTATAAGTTCTCTTTAACCCTAAGGGCTGTTCCTGGACAGCATCATTACCATTGGCAATACTCTCTGTTCTTTTGCTTTGATTCAAGACTTATTATTCACTACTTATCTGTGCTTGCCATCTATTAGACCAAGTACTTAATGATTCAAGTTCTTTATGTGATTGAATTGCTCCTTCCTGTTTGCATGTCTGCCAATTAAATATCACCTGCAAATTTAGAAAATTGCTGCTACAACCATTCACGGAGTGATCTGCCTCTACATAATTCATTTTCTTTCACAGATCTCCCTCGTCAGGGTTAAAATCTTTCCCTATCAACAAATATGTTTGGTCAATTTTTTTCTTTTTTACTTACACAGCTGTATGGTTTTCCATATCTATACTCCAGCTCTACTATATATATATACACACACACTACCTCTTAGGTGGATTATTTTTAACAATCACCATTCCGACATAAAAACATACATTCTTTTGACCACATGCACTTCTGAACTTCTTGCCTGACTGTAGCTGACATACTCTTGGAAACTCAGTCAGTCCATTAATGCTTGTTTAGTCTAATTTAAGAATTAAAATCTTAGTCACTTTCCAATTTAACCCTTTTGGTAAGGGTGCCAGATATATCCGGCGCCCATACAATGGCTCACAATGGCTCACCTTGTACAGCGGGAGTGTCGTGGCCGAAAGAGCGCTCGTACCAAAAGGGTTAAAGTGTCTAAAACGGCCTCTTTACTCTTCACACATATTTATCCTGACTCCCTGGACAAAGATACCTTTTCATTTCACAAGGCTTGCAAGCATTTATCACTGAGCAGGTGTATGTGGGGGAAGTTCTTGGATGAGTGAAGTTTTTCTGGTGGATACAGGTATTTTCAAGGATGGTTTACAATAATAGAAAGAGATAATCAAAATGTATAGCCATTTATTTGTAATCGTGGGTATATTGGATAGTCTTCAGGCATCCCACTGAGGACTCTCTTCATCCATAAGCATTGCTCTGCCTTCTCTTGATCCCAGTGGGTGGCCTGCTCAAAATACACAGTTGAAACCTATATGACCCTATTAACCAATGTCACCTGAATAAGTTTAATAAGATAAAATAAAATTAGTTTAAAAAGAGAGAATATATATGTAGGAGAAAAGAGGCAACATCTCTTCTAGACCAATTTTTCCAGTCTTGACCTCTTAGGAAATAGAGATAAGAATGGGGATAAATGTTGTGCCTCCCAAAACTTGTTCTGGTGGCATAGGCAGACCCAATCCCATGGGACTGTTTTTATGCCTGATGCCTTCCCAGCTGCCCCTAGATTTGGCCCTGCCAGTGCAGATGGGATCCTCTAAACCCTCCTTCCAAAGTGAGCTCTCTCCCCACTCTAGCTTTTTTGTCCATTCTAGTGGCAAAAGTAACATCGTAGTCTTCCTTATCCAGGCTACAGTGCATGAATGTGAGGCCTTAAATAACCATTTTGCACGTGATATTCATGTTAGTCCAACAGTCCCAATTTAGTTCTTTCAATGGCAGTGAGAGGAATACCTATATTTACTCAACTTTTTTTTAAGCCATAGACATCATTCACATCCATATGCACATTTACTAATTGTTCCTAGAAAATTCCATTACGATATTCTTCAGGTACCACAAAATCAGAACGTCTACAGCCAGACTCTGTACCTCTGTTGCCCTTTTCCAGTCTGCTCTCTTTCTGTTTTCTCTATTTCTGTCCTTGACTGTCCATCTGCTCATTTTCCTCGGATACATTTCTCACTGAATCTCAACACCCCCTTTCTCTTCTCCTCCAAGTAATCAAGTTCTAGTAATTATAATTTAGAATATTGTTTTCTCAAAAGTATACCTTTTCGTTGATCTCCTTATTGGCATTGTTTTGGTTCTGACACTTTTACTCCTCTCTCGAGTGTTAAAAAGCATTCATCATTTTCCTTCTTCGCTCCAATGCATCCTTGGCCCTACCTCAGTTATCTTCCATACACATAAATTAAATCCCACTTTTTCTTACATAAGAACCTTTAAACCTTTTATAATTTTCACTGTCTAAATGATAAAGTCCAAACTCTTTAGCATGGCAAACATGCTTTTATAATTATCCCTATTCTTGCCTCTATCACTCCTACTCATCTTCAAGACTGAGCTCAAATTTCTTCCCTTCTGTGCAATCTTTTCAACTCTCCCGGCAGAGGCTGCCACTCCGCGCCTGGGTTGCCATGGCACCATGTACGTATCACCCTATGGCATTTATAGCACTGTGTTTTAATTATTTATTTACACATTTGTCTTCCCTGTACACTATGAGATCTTTGAAGGCAAGAACAATGTCTTCCACTCCTTTGAATTTATGATGCTAGGCACATTGCCCAGAATGCTGTACGCATTCAAAAATGAGCGGGGAATAAATAGATGAATATAGGGCATTATGCTTGGCATACAAAGCAAACACACCTCAGCCTTCTGGCTTCCAAAAGAAGACTATGCAAGGGAAAGGCCCCTACATCATTATGCCTACACCTATACTTATACCTGTACATATACCTGTATCGATCTATCTATCTTATGTTTCAAAAGATTAGTTTGAAAAGAAGTGAAATAGGTATTCTCAGAAGACAAGGATATCAGGAGAGGGAATGGTTTGAAAGCCTTACGGAACAAAGCATGAGTTTAACGAGGGCTGAAAACCTGAAGATAAAAAGTAAGGGTAGCCAAGGCAGACTGAAGCGGAATGTGACCTAGACGGAGTGTAATAAAATGTAAGTGAGAAGTGAGATGCAGACTGCAGAAAATAATGCATGCTTTTCTAAGGTGCTTAATTTTTCTTATATGCAAGAGAAGAGACAGAATTTTAAGAAAGAATTGAGATTTCTGAGAAGTTTATAGATGCAAATATTTTTAGTAACTCCTCAAACCCTTCTTTATATAATCTTATTTTTGTCTTCTACTTATACCTATCCAGACTTTATCTGAACTGGTTTTTTGAAAGTGCAGGTCTCAAAAACCTGTGCTGAACTGTTCAGAGTAATATTTTTTGTCACCACACATGACTTGGTTTTATTAAAATGCTTTTCAAAGTAAACTTACACTGGAACTCTGTTCTTCTATGTAAACTCCTAGTGGAATTAAGCACTTGGACTCTGGATCCAAATTGCCTGGGTCTGAGTCATAAATTCTGCACAATTTGGCTAAGTGACTATGGGCAAGTTCCATTATCTCTCTGTTTTACCGTCTGCAATGTTGAGATAATAGTAGTATCTACCTCATAGGGATGTTGTGGATTCTGAGAGCTAATAAGTACACAGTATGTACACATTTATCAGCAAGAGTAAGCTCTATATAAGTGCTAATAGTTATTATTTGATCTATTTCAAATCACCATTTTAAATCTGCTGCTGTACCTGTGTTAATTGCCGGTGCTGTCAAGTATATTGCTGGCTAAAATCTGAACCTCTAATTCTAATGATGTTCTATTTTTATTATAAAACACAACATACAAAATAGTTCCAATCTATATAACACAGAGCTGTAGCTTTTTCCTTATAAAATCATTAACCATTCATATTTCATGTACATCGTTTTTTTTTTTACCTTAACTTCTCTATTCCACTACAATAAATTTCCTTTTAGATTTAAATGTCTATCAGTTTTCTTTTTTGAAACTCTAAGTTCATATCCTTTATAGCATTACCTACTGGGGTCTTAGTATTTTCTTATGGATTTTATGACCTCTTCCTATAGCAGTGAAGCAGTGAGGCAGTAATGCCAACAATTCATCATACTTTTGCAAATATTTTCCAGCCTATTTTATAATTTAATTACTATAGTTTTTGATTTGTTAGTAATTTAAATTTTTGTGTACATGTAACCATCGCTGGTGTCCATGTAAGGCATAACATTATTTTTAAGCCTCTGAAAGATACCTATGCTTTTGCCGTCCGGTATCCATTCTCCCTGTTTTCTGATAACAGCATCCTAACTTTCTTGGGGGTCCAGCATTCCCCCATGCTTACTTCAATGTTTACACTGAGCTTCTCCTACCCTCAGTGCACAAGATGGGTACATGGTGCAGATCTTGCTCTGAAATCACTGCCCCTCCCAGCTACGTCTGTGCTAGAACTGTGTGTACAACTGAGACTCTGTTGGGACTGTTGCTGAAGAGAACCTATGTAGATGTCGGGAGAGGTAAGAAGATGACAGCTAAGTCTGTGCTCACTGAAAGTCACTTTGCTGACACAAAAGGAGAGCCTGCCTGAGAACTGGGAAAATGCAATGAAAAGCAGAGCTGAGATGAAAAGAGCAGATATGAAGGCCTGAGGAAATGAGCCTGGATCTCATCCCTGGTTAGTTGTGAGCCATTACATTATCTTTTCACTCAATTGGACACCATTCGCAACCGAAGACATCAAATTAATTTAGCTTGGAAAGTATGAGAAGATTATTTTTTGGATAAAGAATACTTGAGCCTGCTTTTGAGCAGTGGGAAAGGAACCAAGATGCGAAAGACTGAGATAGAAGTACAGTATGATAGAGGGGCAATTTAAATTTCGCTCCACGCTAAGTGGCCTCATATGTATCTCTGCACCCCAGGTTCCTTACCTGAACTCCAGACTCATGTCAAATTACTTACTTCATTTTCTGGTGGATAGCTCTGAGGAGGTATATGCACAGTAGTTAAGAGAATGGGCTCTGATGTCAAACAACTTAGGCTCATATTCTAGTTCTTCTCCTTTTTAGTTATATGACCTTGAGCAACTTACTTAAACTTCTGTGTCTGGGTTTTCTTATCTATATAAGGGGATATAATTATATATATTTATGATAATTTTTGAGGATATTTATGAGGATTTAAAGAGTCAGTACTCATAAAGCTTTGGAATAGCACTTGACTATTATGACTATTGC
>VMDR010030621.1:0-12315 GCA_007922815.1 Macrotus californicus
GAATTATAATATTGAATCCTTTCTATTAGCATAGTAGTGCCTCCCTCAAAAATTTAGATGTACTTACAGCACTTGCTTTATGGAAGAGTAGCTGTTATTTAAGTTGACTAAGGAAACTACATCGAGTGGGACTACACCTCATAGAGAAGAAATAAATCAAAATAATCCAATTAAAAAATGTATTTTAACAAACTCTTTAAAAAACTGAATAATTTCTATGAGTTAAACTTAGTGCTGTATTTCCTTAACATGATATGAAATTACTCTCATGGAGGCTAATCATAGTTTAGTTACTGAACAGGGACCAGCCTGGAGCAGGTCTGCCTCAGGCCGGTCTGTAGTGTGAGTTCTTGACTTTGTGTAGGAAGATTTCACAACACAAGTCCAGGTGACTTTGAGAGTATGCTTATTAAGGCTGGGGACAGCGAGACAAAGGAAGGACTTAGGGTAGAAGAAGGAACAGGAGAACCTAGGGAGTGCTCTGCTTTGGCTTCCTAGAAAAGTTACAGGAAAGGAGTGAGCCAAGGCCAGGCTGCTGTTAGCTCACTGGGAAGTCAGAGACAAAGGTCTTGGGGACAGGTTTAGGGGGTAAGCCCAGGTCAAGCTGCCACTGCCCATTGTTCCCCTGGCTGCAAGTTTCCTGGGGACCTTGAGACTTTCGGAAGAAGTAAAAGATGTTCATGCCCGGGAAGGGGCTTGCATGTGGTCTAGCGGGAGCCAGTCCTGAATCTTTGTCCTGGGGGCTTTTTATCTTTATTCTGTGGGTGAAAATCTTAGGGAGGATTTTAGCAGAATATTCATAATTTTTCCAGGTGCATCTTTAATATGCTGAGGTACAAAATGAGCACACAAGGAGGTTTGGGAAGATCTTTGGTTGCTATACTGTCTTACTTTTATCTTGAGTCTGTTTGGCTTTAATGTTTTTTGTTGTTGTTGTTCTTATTTGTTCCCCTGATTTCATCTGTCCTTGGGTTTAGCTGGTACAAATGACATTAATTCTGTCTCTGTTCTCTATTTTCCCAGACCAGAGAGACTTAAGCTATGCATTCTTTGACTAGGGCAGAGGGGTGTAAACTATTTGTTCTCAAGTGTCCTTGGTTAGGGAAGAGAATTCTTGTGGTTCACCAGCTGGCTGTTCAGTCGTTCAAATTGTTTGGCCTTGCTTAATTTTCTTGTCTCAATTTTCCCATTCCACTTGCCCAGGAATTGGCCTAGCTTCTCACTACCCTGTCAACAGTTTTATATATGTTATTATCTTGGGTCAAATTTAACGCTACCAAGTTTACTTTGCATTTTACCTTCATTCAATCTGAAACCAACGTTGCAGAAGCTCAAGTACGAGTTCGTTTTATTTTGTTTTTCACAAGAACTGCCATAACAACTTTCAAGAGATTTACAACTCATGATACTACATCTACATTTACTACATTCTTCAGAAGATAAATTTACTCCTACAGATAAATCGGTTGGTTTTGAATGGGAATCACTTATTAAGATACACAGATACAGAAGCTATCTTTTTATGAATGATTTTCATCACTATTCTGCTGCTGTGAACCTCATGAAAAGCAAAAGGACACAATGGGGAGGGGCATACTAATGTGTACATTTATGCCTGTGTCTGCTCTCTAACATGCACGTGCTGCATCTTCCTTGGAGGTATGCGAATCCATACCCACACTCAGCATTTCTCTCACAACCCCAGAATACTCACATTGTTGGACCGCAGAGACACACGGCCTCCACAGCGGGCACAGAATTTGGTGCGGCAGTAGGAGCAGAGATGGCCGCACCCATCAGCAAACTTGGTTTTATGACAGATTCCACAAGTCGGAGCATCATCTTTGTGCTCGCCCTGGTAACGCCGTGCTTCTTCCCCTATTTTTCTCACTTGTTCCTTATAGCTTTCAAATTGTTGATGCAATCTCCTGGCAAAAGAGAGAATGGTCGCAAACTAAGTAAAATGGAAGACAAAAACATTTTTTTTCCTAACAGAAGAGAAGCATAGCTATTTGAGCTAAAGCAAAACATACAAAGCTATTTCCCCTCCTAATCTTACCAACAAGGGTAAGAAATGTATTAGCATGTGTTCTCTTAGGCCCAGTTTCGCTTAGCAACCCTGAACCAGACAGAGGTAGGTAGACTGTTTTTTCCCAACAGTGGAATTCATGCATCCACACCATGCCTCCGCTTCTTCTAGACAGCACTTCAACTGGGTCTCAACACCTTCCACTCGTGTGTGTATAACTGAAGCAAAAGTTATACAAAATACTTAGCCTAACTATATATGATATATTCTGATACTTTCTATCTTACTCTAAGTTTAATACTGATTGCTATTTTTAAAAACTCTGTCACAGTAAATTGATTCCATGACCCACTATTTATGCATGATCCATGCTTGGAAAAAGACTGTTTTAAACTATGTTGCTAGGCAATCTGTCTTCCACAAAATCCTTCACCATGTTCCTGAAGGCCATTTATTTTGCATGCATCAAGTATTTCATGCAATATATAGTACGATAGCTTAAACATTATATTTGAGCTTGCTAGTTCTTCCAAGTCACTTTAAAAGCTCAAAACCACACCTTGTAACTATTCAGATGTTTACATACCCCAGTTTTGCTTGAATCTCTTGAGGTTATACATATGGGGGTTGCTACCAGTCCTTACCAATAACCACTGGTAGGGAGGCAATCAAAATCATTGAGGCAAATGATCTCCTATAAGAATATTCACATTTATGCCCTGGCTGGTGTGGCGCAGTGGAATGAGTGGTGGCCTGCTAACCAAAGGGTCGCTGGTTCAATTCCCAATCAGGGCACACGTCTGGGTTGTGGGCCAGGTCCCCAGTAGGGGGTGTGTGAGAGGCAATGACACACTGATGTTTCTCTCCCTCTCTTTGTCCCTTCCTCTCTCTCTAAAAATAAATAAATAAAATCTTTAAAAAAAAGAATATTCACACTTAATATGATTCAAGTTTCCTCTTCTCCCCATCACTCCAAATCCCTCAGTCTTAAGTTAGTACAAGAAGATACCATTAGCTGTTCTGTGTAGAACACTAGGGTATCTAGTGAAAGGATGCCTTGGTTTAATAAATGAGAACTGAGAGAGTCTTCCTAGGCCTGGTCAACACTCACTGGCTTTTACATCAACAGAGAAGCTCCTGGGAAGCGGCTAATCAAATGTGTCCATGTATCTGAGCTAGTTTGCTGGATGTGAGTATTCCCTAGGACGCAGAGCACGCACATGCTATCGGCAATTCAGGCAGTTAGCTTGGTTCACCGCATCTAACGCAGCTGCGGGGACCTGGTACTCCCTGGAAACAAAACCAAGCGAGTTAAGTCTGCCATTAAAGTGCTGGGATTTCATTACATTTTCCTTTTAACATCAATGGCTTTGGAGCAGAAATTCACTGGTTGCTTCTAAAATTCTGAAATCCCTTTCTTGCTTTGCCCATTGACACTCTTTTCCTGTTTAATTCCATACTTAAAGCAAATATAAATCTTTCCAGTTGAAAGACTAGCTAATTTCAGTTCATAGAAGGATATAGTGATATGTTATTTAGTAAATGCAAGAATATTTGATCAATTTGTTGAAGGTACTTGAAACATTATTTTTTTTATAGTTTAAACACTATTAATCTAGGATCAAGTTGGTAAAAGAAAACCATGAATATCTACTATTTCAAAAGTAGTCACACAAAATAGCACTAAAAATCTTAAAGCTTCTATTAAAGAAAATAATTGCTAAGGAGTGGGAGTAAGAAAACATCTCAAATCAAAGAAACTGAAATAAACTCTAAGCACAGAGGGAGCCCATGCATAAACATGCATTGTTCGAACCTCCAGACCAAACCTTAAGTATAAATGAGGAAGAGAAAGCCAGGCTAAGGGAAAAGTTTCCCTATAAACTTCTTTTGTAATACATAACATGATTTAACATGGCTGTTGGCAAACTTTATGGTAAGAGGCCAGATTGTAAATATTTTAGAACTTGCAGGCCACATAATGTGTTTCAGCTCTACCACTGTAAATAGATAATACACATAATAATAAATGTGACAATGTTCCAATAAAACTTTATTACCGAAACAGATGGTAGGCCACTGAAGGGGTTTGACAGTTCCTGATAGTATATGCTTTATACTGTACTAAGACAGAGTAGTTTGAAATTCAAAGTCTCTTTGTTTTATTAAATTCAAATATAAGACTTTTCTCCATCCTCTAGGGCGCAATCACAAAGCCATCTATTTCGGGAAACCTTTTATACAGTGTGTGTGTGCAGAGCACTGGCCACTGAGGTGAAACCCAACTTGACTGCCATCTAAAAGCACTTCGTGTGGTCAATCATAGACTACGTTTTTTTGCTCACCGTATATTATTACTATTTCTGCAAATGACACCTCCCTCCTACCAAACAGTAAACTGACCTGCACTGAGGCTCCGTGATCAAGACTGTTTTAACTTTTGTATAGGTGACTGAAAATAAAACGTTAGTTAGAGAGCCACCAAAAGCAATCGAAATAGAGCACACAATATTGAAACCAGCAGAGGGCAACACATGAATGAGAATAAAATCAGTCCAAAGTAGTCCAAAAATTGTATACAAAGCAGGGCAATTAGAAGTTATGGTATCCAATGGTAGCCCAGCCCGAGTCCCTGTCAACCCGTCCAACTCATTTCCCAGTGTGCTCCTTTCTTTCTGTTTAGCAGTAGACGGCATGAAAGAAAGAAGAAAGGAAGAGAGGTAGGGCAGGGGGCAGGGAGGGAGAAAGGGGCCACGTTCACTACTCCCACTTCCTGAACATCTGCATGCTCTATAACCTTCTGCAATGCTCTACTGAACTGTCTCTTAAAATCCAGCCTTGATGCACTTTTTTTCAATCTATGTTGCTCTGAGAGCTCACACAGTAAAGATGCTGTCCTCACCATGAAATATGCCTTTGGAATCAGGACACTGGGAGTGAAACCATAAATGGCATATTTATTTTTTATCTGATGTTTTAATGCTTTAATCTATATCAAATATGTGACAGGGTTCTATTATGAATAATAAATGGAAATGCATATTTTATTATATGGTATTACAGTAAATGCAGGGCTGCAAATGTAAAATCTTTTTGTGAAATTTATTTGTACATTTCAATTTTAGAATTAGCAATATATTATTATTGATTAGCTAGGTTGACAAAATATATGATCACAAATCTCACATTTAAATTATCTACATAGAAAATGGAGAGTGTTATAAAATATGCAATGCTTTCAAAAGAAAATCATTGATGCAGAAACTTTGATTTTCTCCCTGGATGTTTCCATTGTTTCGCTATGTAAAATCGTTGCGTTATTTTTATATCTGTGCACTCAATCCAAGAAATTCCAAGATTCAAGACGTAAAGAAGTTGGGTAATTAAGGGCATATATTTGGAGGAAATAAAGATGAATGCCTAACAAGTTGTATATCATTCTTTAAATGTCTAAAAAAAAATAGATATCATCCTATTTTCAACATAAGTAATTTAAACAAGAAATTACTAATGACTTTCTTACCAATTAAGTATTTGTTGATCACTTACTATTAATAAGGCACACAGAATGATGCTAAGTGACTGGTAACAGTGAAATGCAGAGAAATCTTTGTAACTGGCACAGCACCTCACTTATTTCTATTTTGTGTTTTTCCTTCTTCCATCCCCAAAGTGGTCAGAAGCTAGAAAAAGACAATTCCACCTTTCTTCCTGGCTGTCCTTTGAGAAGTCTAGGCTAGATTTCCCAGGAGGCAGGAGGGATGGGAGCTAGTGCTTCCAAGTTTCAAAAGCTTAAGCGGTGGGTCCGAAGGCAGGGCTTTCCCAAAAATGAAGAGAGGGGCAGAGATCAGAGAAGTTTGCACATAACACCGTAAATCGGAGGGTTGCTCTAGGACGTGAATACAATGGCAGGAAGGCACAGGTACTGAAAACAATAAGCGTGGCCTCTGTTTCCCCCCACTCCCCCCCGCCCCAGCCTGGGCACCAGCAAGGGCCCATGAAGTTAGTGACATGGAGATTAAAGTCAGGAGAGTTCTTCTGAGACCTAGAACATGTCCAGGACAGAGCCCTGATGGTAACTGCCATTAAACATTTTCCTAGCCTGAGAGACTGGAAGCTTACTTTAAAAATTTTTGACCTCACACTTAATTGTCAAAAAAATCACAATACCCTCAACTCTAAAAGCACTGTTCTTGACCCCAAGGAATGTACAGTCTACTTAGGAAGCAAGTTATACAGGGTCCGGCAGAAATAATACTTCTTTTTTATTACAAAATCTTTCATTACAAAATCATAAGCATGTAATTGTATAACATAACAATTTCACACTGAAGCACACCATATGACATTTTAGGTGAAATGTTCCAATTAAAACTATAAATGATTACACCCACATTATTACCCTATCAACCACACTCCAGCAGGCATTACTTCTGTCGGACCCTGTATTTGAACATGTTAGTAGTATGTGGTAATGTATACCACGTGACAAAGAATGGAAGTAAGTTGGTCAGTAGAGAGTAATAATTCTGGGTAAAATGATGAGGCAGATTTCTTTTACTTACTTGGTCAAAAACGCATTCCTAGATAATTTATAACTTGGACTATTCTTTGCAATAATAAAAAATGGCATATATTAGTGTTAACAGAACAACTAAAGCAAACAAATAAGGAAGCATGCTAAGATAATAATAATTGTGAAGGCTCCCAGACTTCTCATACATATAGATGAAATGAAATTACCTTTTAAAATCTATGCATATCAGCAAATAAGCATCCAGATTATATGTTCTATTGAATGACAGCCCAGTAATCATACATAAATGACCATGAAGTGAACACATATACGAACTTAAAAAATGGTTTCCTGGGCCCAAAACACAATTGTCTCTTTTTTAGTGAAACAGTCTCTTCAATTCTACTCTGTAACAGAGAGAAGTAGTAAAATTCCACTACATTTCAGTGATGACTAATTTTTTTAATGATAATTAGAAATAACAACCCCTTATTTCAGGACTGAGTTGAAAAGAATTAACATTACAGCCTTTTAAGTAAAAAGATTAAGTAATAGAATTTGGTGCTACAAAACTGTTGGACAGCAGACAGGAGCCGTCTTGGCTAGATCTCTAGGAATGACATCCAAACAAAAGCACAAGTTCCTCAGTTAAACAGCTGCAGAGCAGAAAGCCAGTCTCCAAGCGGCTGGGGCGAGAATCCCACCACATCCGCGGAGGTGCTCTGAGCTGGAGGCCCAGCCACGGCCACACTGAACCGGGTAGAGAGACCAGCAAAATGCATGCCCGGGGTGCTGCCGTGGCCTCCCTGTAGCTTAGTTTCAAGTCCAGTCTTGTGGAAGAACATTCGGCTGTTGGAACCGAAATTATATCAGGGATTCTAGCTGTCACAGAGTCTGTAAAGATGTTGTGAGACCCGGTTTTCCATTTTAACTACAATCCTCTGATTTATGCCAAATTTCTTAATTCCTGAATTTTTTTAGTTCCGTTGCACCCAAGGTGAGTGATATCTAAATCTAGGATTTCCCTTGATAAAAATAATGTCCATCACATAACTAAATTTTAATCGTAAATGAAAAAAGGTTGGCATTGTCTATATGAAAAGGTGCTGAAAAAAGTGTGTTATATATTTTAATCTGATATTCATCATGGCTTAAAACTTAAAATTTTACGAATCACAGTTGTATGTACATATTAGTATTTTCAGGTTCTAAAAATAATCATAGTAAGGGTTATGAGGAGGGAGGGATGAATAGGTGGAGCACAGAGGGGCCTTTAGGATAATCACACGACTCTGTACGGCACAACAATGGTGGATGCATGTCACTACACATTTGTCCAAATTCACAGATTAGGGTTAGGGTTCACAACACCAACAGTGAACCCCAAAAGAAACTATGGACTGGGTAATAATGATGTATCCATGTGGGTTAATCAGTTGTAACAAATGCACCACTCTTGGGGGATGTTGATAATGGAGAAGGTTATGCATATGTGGGAGCAGGGGATGTCTGGAAAATCACCGTACCTTCCTCAGTTTTGCTGTGAATCTAAAACTGCTCTAAAAAATAAAATCTATAAAAAGTTCAACCTCCAGGAAAGGTTATAAAACATATTATATACAGAATATGTACATATTCTAAACATTTCAGTAATATGGACCTTTATCACAGATATTATTGAGTAATTTTTAAAAATCACTACAGTTAAAAATAGTTTTCATCTTGTGTCTAATCCATATTTAGACTTTAGTTTAAAAGGAGTATACTTTTTACTTACTGAAAATGCCCAGCAGATGGCACTAAAGATTTTTATTTTTACATTAAATTTCTTTATATTTGAACTATTTTTCTTCAATGTGTTAAAGAAAATTAGTACAATCAGCAGGGGGTGTAACTTATTAGGAAAAAATGTGTTTTCAGATGTGGCTGAAAAAGAACAAAAGAGAAAATTATAAAGTGCTGAAATTTCTGCTCTTTTGTAGAGGGCCCTCATTTTAAATGTCCTTAAAAAAATTATATGTTAGCAGTGGAATCGCTGGGTCAAAAGGCACTTCCATTTTTAGTTTTTTAAGGAAATTCCGTACTGTTTTCCACAGTGGCTGCACCAGTCCGCATTCCCACAATGTACTGGGGTTCTCTTTTCTCCACAACCTCGTCAGCACTTGTTTGTTGATTTATTAATGATAGCCACTCTAACAGGTGTGAAGTGATATCTCATGGTGGTTTTAATTTGCCTCTCTCTGATAGCTAGTGACGCTGAGCATTCTTTCATATGTCTCTGGACCATCTGTCCTCCTTGGAGAAGTATCTATGCAGATCCTTTATCCATTTAATTTTATTGTTTGTCTTCCTGGTGTTGAGTCATATGAGTTCTTTATGTATTTTGGAGATCAAACCCTTTTCCAAAGTATCACAGGCATATACCCTAAGAATCTTGAATCACCAATTCAATAGAACTGATGCACCCTTATGTTCATAACAGTGCTATTGACAATAGCCAAGGGCTGGAAACAGCCTAAGTGCCTATCAGTAAATGAGCGGATTAAAAAACTGTAGTACATTTACACAATGGAATTCTACGCAGCAGAGAGAAAGAAGGAATTCCTACCTTTTGCCATAGTGTGGATGGAACTGGAGAACATTATGCTAAATGAAATAAGTCAGTTGGTGAAAGACAAATATCATATGATCTCACCTATAAGAGGAATCTAATAAACAAAATAAACTAATGAACAAAACAGAACCATAGGCATGGAAACATGGAACAAACTGAAAATAACCAGAGGGGAGGGGGAGGGGGATAATGGTGGAAAGAAGGGGAAGGGATCAAAGCACATGTATGAAGGACCCATGGACATGGTCAGCAGTGTGGGGATTGACTGTGGGAGCAGGAGGTGGGATGGGCAGAGGAGGGCAAAGGGGGAAAAAGTGGGACATCTGTAAAAGAATAACAATAAAAAATGATTTAATAAAAATTATATGTTAGGGATTTTGTTGTATATTTTTCTTTCTTTTTTTGCCTTCCATTTAGCATTGCTAGAAATGTAGTTCATCCAATCAGCATCCTACCGTGTTCTGAAAGCACTGAGAGACGACACTTAGGAAAAATAAGAGCATAGCTGATGATTAGCTATTAGTGTTTTATAGCCTGTGACTTCAGTCAAGCATTTATTTTTAATTCTGCTTTCAATTTACCACAGGAGGCCACTCCTGAGTAAGCATTGAACGGACGAAGACATCTCAGGACACGGAGCTCACTAGCACACACTTACATCTTTGCTTCACTTTATCTCCCACAAGAAACCTTCGCTGTGCCCCTGCACACTGGGGGTGGGGGGGACCCTGAGTGTATGGAAGATTTGTTTGTTAGGGCCTAGAATATTGTTCCTAGATTATGGAACAACATCAGTGTTTTCTAATATTTGAGGCAGACCAGAGGTCTAAAACTGAAATCTGGCATGAGAGGAAATCGTTTCAGTACTTTGACAAGCAGGTTATCTCATTTACAGCACAGTTCAAGAGAAGAAAATCAAATGAAAGGAAGAGAAATCACAAGTAGTCTATGAAGTAGGAATAACATTTTAGAAAGGAATGAAGTCAGTTTTTAAGAAGAGCATCTAACAGGTAATATAGGTGTCTGTCGTCCGTCCCTATGATAAATATGCAATTCATTAATATTAAATACCGTAGATCTAATTAGATTTCATGTAAACCTTTCCAAAATGTGCCATGTGATCATGCTAATCTACCTAATATATGAACGGCAAACTCTGTGTGTTGGCAATTTCGAAGGCGGCAGTCCACATGTATGATCAAGCCAGTGTTCAGTAATCGGTTCCTGTCTGCATCTTCTGGAGTACCCAACACACTCTAAATCTTGCCTTTGCTGTATTCTTGACTATTTCCACTAGACTTGCTATGTTTTATTACTAGAGAATAAAGAGAAAAAAATAAATCTACCTCACTCTAAAACTGAAATTTTTTTGGAAGGGATTAAATACAATAGATCAGGCACAAGTCTCAGGTTGGCCTGCTCAGAATCAAATCTGGCTGTATATTTTAGCATCATGACTATAAAGAAATTATTTAAAGTCTCTATTCCTCAGTTTCCTCATTTACCAGCTGGTGATAATGGCGGCTTCATAGGGTCATTGAGAGGGCTATTGAGATGATCAATGTAAAGTGCTTAGCACAGTGCCTAGCACACAGTAAGAGCTCAACAAATGTGAGCTTTATTATTAAACATAGGCATAGATAATACATGAAGAAAAAGAGTACTTTGCTTTTAAGTTTTTGAGTCCACTTAGCTGATAACTTTAGGATGGAGCTATGACTGGCAAGACTTCCTGGCATATGGGTACCAGTATGACTGACTTGGATCATCTATCAATACTGCTAATCAGGGGCAAAAAGGTCATTATCCTCTAAGACGAAAGTCAGAGAGAAAGGTGAGCCCACCAGTATAATTTGTTTTGTGGAAAGTCCAGGATACAGCCACTGGAAGGGGGTGCCCATGTGCCAATTCACAGAAACAGAAACAAAAGAAACCATATTCTAAAATCTGAATTTTAAAAAAGAATATCCTTAAGTTATTTCAAACAGAAATAAAATTGCCCAAGTCACAATTATTCCCAATGCTCTCAAATAGTGGATAAATGAATGATATATATCAGACTTCTGACCTGTCAAAAAGTCGTTTTCTCTTTCACTTTTAATGTCTAATGAATTTGTACACACTGAATGTATCCTTACTAGTGAGTTAACTGCATTCTACTGCTTGTTCTTCTGAAAGCTGAAATATTATCTGGGATGTGATGGCTAAGGTGGCTTTCAATGTAAGTTGGACAAAGAGTTGTTGCCATATATTTATAATATTTGATCAAAACAATTCATTTAGAATGTCAATGGTCCCATAAAGCCCTGTGAACTGCTTTGTTTCCCAGAAATCAGAGCCATGGGGAGTAAATGACATGTACAACGTCCCCTCACTTCCAGACATGTCATCACTCTGTCTCTGTGGACACATTCTAGCATTGGTCAAGCTTAGTGCTTACCCATTCCAGTTACCAGGTTCTCAATTACACCTCCTGCAACATTTCTGTCTTACCTGGTCAGAGGTTCGGTACCACCTACTGATCTCTAGTGAGGAGGTAATGAAGACATGTGAATCCTACCTCGGGTATAGAAGGGTAACATATTGCTTGCTTCGTGTCCTCAGGAAGTGAGTAAACCATATTTCTTTGGTGCTGGATTCAATCTACATGTGTTATCAGTGCTTGAGACGACAGCAGAGCCCGGGGTTCTAAGGCCAAACTTCCTGGGTTCAAACCTTTTCTAGGCTCTTCCTCTTACTAACTTTATGTCCAGGCAAGTTATTTAACACTCTAGGACCCCAATTCTTCATATGTAAAATGCAGGTGATAATGCCTACCTACTACAGGGCTGTTTTGAGGATTAAAATAGCTAACATATCTATATCTATATCATCTGTATCTATAGATATATACATCCACAGATATATATAGATATATGTATAGATATGTACATCTATATCTATACATAGATATATCTCTCACATAGGGAGGTGTTGAACAATTAGTAAGTGCTCTGTAAAATATTAGCTATTTTTATAATGTACTGAGAAAATACTGAATAAGATAAAGCATCTGCTTTTGCTCTGTGACATCTAACATTATATAATAGATTATAATATGTAAGTAAAATCTAGAACTATGAACTAAAGTGTCTAGGTTGAGTTCCGAGTTTTCAA
>VMDR010030622.1:0-12313 GCA_007922815.1 Macrotus californicus
TCTGAACTTCCTGAACTTGTGTGCCAATTCCCTTCACCAGGTTAGATAACTTTATAGTAATCATTTCTTCAAATAGATTTTTAATGTTTTGCTCTCTTTCTCTTCTCTTTCTGGCATGTCAATGGTACAAATGTTGGTAACCTTGATGATACCTCAGAGGTCCCTTAAACTAACCTCATCTTAAAATTCTTTTTGCTTTTTGCTGCTTTTATTGGGTGTTTTCTTCTCCCTTGTCTTCCAAATCACTGATTTGATCCTCTGCTTCATCTCATTAATTGTTGATTCCCTCTAGTGTCTTCCACATTTCTAAATGGTTCCTTACTATGGTTGCTGTGTCCTTTTTATTATTTATTTGTTTATTTATATATTTATTTCTATTTTTCCATTAACATTTATCCCCACGTACCATCTTTCACCTCCAGCACAACCCCTCCCTCAATCACTGTGCTCTTATGTTTTTTTAATGTTTTCTGTCTTCTTCTTGGAGTTCTCACTGTGTTTATTCTTCCCCTCAGTTTGTTGGGCAACCTTCTAACTACTGTTTTGAACTCTGTATCTGGTAGAACGCTTGCTCCAGTTTATTTTAGTACTATTTCTGGAATTCTATTCTGTTCTTTTATTTGGGACATGTTTCTTCACCTTGTCATTTTGGCTGCCTCTCTTGCTTGTTTCTATGCATTAGGTATATCTGCTACGTCTCACAGACGTGGCCGGGTGGTCTTATGTTCTAGGTGTCCTGTGGGGCCCAGCGACACAGCCTCCCTCATCACCCAAGCTGCGTGTTCCAGAGGCATTCTTTGTGTGGGTTGTTTTTGCCTTCCTGTTGCATCATAGTTGAACCTTGATTGCTGTTGGCATGTCAGTGGTTGGAGGTG
Source organism: Macrotus californicus (assembly GCA_007922815.1). Lineage (NCBI taxonomy): Eukaryota > Metazoa > Chordata > Mammalia > Chiroptera > Phyllostomidae > Macrotus > Macrotus californicus. Next base: position 876 of record VMDR010030622.1, read on the forward strand.
ACCCTCAGACTGACTGCCTCTGAGGACTGGCCATGACCACAGCAAGGGATGACCCCACAAAGCAAGATTTACCCCAGTGCTGTTCTAGTGTCTGCTGAGACCACGCTTTGGGTGTTTAATTAGTGGAGCTGACTGAGTGGTGCTCAGCTGTCATGTGAAGCTGGCCACAAGGTGTGTTGGTTCTGGGGCTTTGGGGAAGAGTTCTGGGTACAGGCTAAGGTCAGCCACATTCTGGGTCCAGCCCAGGGGGACCTGGTAGGAGCTGCAATGTGATCTCTAGTTAGTAACTCCCTGCCTGGGACTGGGGATGTGTAGGTTAAGTCATGCTGGGACCTGAGGCTAGCTGTCACCAGTGCTCAGTAGATCCCACTGAGTGTTCATGAGTGAGTGAGTCTGTGCACAGGCCCTTTAAGAGGATGCCTGTGTTTCCAGCAGCGCTCCATTTCACCTGGATGAAATCCCTGCTGAGTTAGATGGGTTAAGGTCTCCGAGTCATCGGGGTGTGGTGAGCAGTGTTCACCAGATTAATGCAGATACAGATTTGGGGCCCACCTTCAAACTATTTGGGGGAAGGGCTCGACACAGAAACAATGGCGGCCCTTTGCCTGAAGCCACACAATGCATCCCCTCCTGGAATGTCTCTGGTGCCTTTCAAGCTGCTGGCCCACTGGTAAAGTTTGGAGTGAGTGTCTTTGATCAGTGAGTCTGTACAAGGGCCTTTTGAGAGGGTGCATGTGTTTCCCAAAGCCCTCTATCTCACTGGGGCAGACTCCTTACCGATTTTCATAGACAGCTTCAGTGCGGACTGAGCTTCCTGGCACTGGAGCTCCAGGCTGGGGAGCCTCACGTGGGGCTGGGGCCCCTCACTCCCTACGAGGGACCTCTGCAGTCAAGATATCCCTGCTGATCCTCACCTCTCAACATGGGTGTGGGACCAGCCTGATTTGCACCTCTGCCCCTCTTACCCGTTTACTCATGACTCCTTTCTTTCCTTAGTTATAGGAATTCTGTTCCACTAGTCTTCAGATGGTTCTCCAGGTTGATTATTCTATCATTTCACTGTAGTCTTGATGTAATCATGGAAAGAGGGGAGCACAGAGTTTACCTACTCCACCATCTTGGCCAGAACCTTTGGAGAAATCCCCCTTGATCTTTCATCCTTCATCTTTTGATTATGTCTATTAAGTGACACCCTTGCTGGCCTTTCATATCTTTGTTCCTAAGCACAACATGTCAGGAGCCTCTCTTGCACCCCTGCACACCAGGCTGCACTCTGATAATACTGTTTATGATGGTTATTACTCTCACCTTGCTTATGAGGGCTGCATGCTGACCTCTCCTTCCTAAATTTTATTATGCCTGTTGCTACTATAAAGTTCTTTTCTGTAACAGAACTTCCTGTTTTCAGCTCTGATCTCTGGAGGGCACCCACCACGTGCATTTCAGTGACGCAGTGTTCTTTCAGTAGTGCAGTTCTCACCAGTTCTCCTGAGGATCCTAGTGGGGTTTCTGGCTTCCAACTTACATAAGATGTCCCAGTATGTCCCCTCTTCTGAGGTTTATGGTCCCTAGCCCCACTGGAATGGTATCCTGCAATTCAATTCTGAAGCTCACCATCAAGAGTTAGCACGCTTTCCAGTGATTAAGAGTAAATTTCCTCATAACACTGTCCTGAAATGATCACTAGCCTCACATGTTGAGTTCCCAGGCCACCCGCACATTTGCCCAATGAGCTACTTCATGGGTTTCCACAGTCTTCGTGGGTTGGACATTTTGCTGCAATGACTCATAGCACCACACAAAATACTATTGTTATGATTATGGTTTTATTACAATTTGGAATGAACTAAAAAGAGACACATGGGGAGAGATTATTGAGAATTCCACTGGCAAAGCAGCCAATGTCCTCCCCCAAAGGAAGCAGGACACCTCATGCTCAGCCACATTAAAGGGTTTAGCAACCACAAGCTCATCTGATCATCAGTGCCCAGAGTTTTTTTTCATCGCGGTTTCATGACATAAGCAGATGTGATTCACACGGGCCGTTACATTGAACTCAACCTCTCTATCTCCACATCAACTTCTAGATGACAGGCTGGCTCAAAGCACAACCTACCAACCACATGGCTGGTGTCTTGACTGACCAGTCCCCACCCGAGTCATATTGTAAGCACGAGCTCAGATGGGATACAAAGAGTCCTGAATATGAATTGTGGGTAAAATTTTGGGGAGTAGATAGATCCAATTATGAGGCTGACAACTTCAACTTTACATCTCCAGATAAGTTGAAAATACCTCACATGCCAGCTCCTGGTGGGGTACCAGCCTGTTACAGAAATCAGACTGTCTCTGAGGGGATTTATGGGAAGCAACCTGCATTCTGGACCTGATCTAGCCTGCACGTCCAGTAGTGGACACATCATGGAATTGTCCCTGGGCCACCCTCCACTCCTCGTGACCGGCTCTTACAATCTCGCACGCCCCTTCTTCCGCAAGGTGCCCTGAGTGGTCAGCGAAGGGCTTCATTAGCAGGGAACACATTGGAGACACAGTTTACACAACAGAATAGACACATGAAGGAAAAAGGAAAATAACAGAAGCAACCCAAGTGTTAGTAAAAATGTTTCTACCATGCTGCTCAGGACCTGAACCAGTGAGCTAACAGGACTCAAAAGCTTAGGACAGAGAATCCTTCGGGCTGAGTGTGTGTGTGTGTGTGTGTGTGTGTGTGTGTGTGTCAGGGAGAGAGAGAGTGAGAGGGAATATGTTTGTGTATTTGTGTGTGCATGTGTGTATACTGTTGGTACATATCTGACTGAAAGCAGGTCCAGATGCCTACTGCTACAAAAGCCAATACTTGAGAGGCAGGTGCTGCTGTGAAGGAAAGTGGTTTATTTTCAGGTGCCAGCCACCTGGAAGATGGGGGACTCACGTCACAAAGCCCATCCCCACATCTCAGTGGAGGCAGAGGTTTTCCATGAGGAGGAAGAGGGGAACAGAACAAAGAGATCAAGGGAGGGGGTTGAAAAGCTCTCCACCTGTAGACTAGCACAGGCCGTTCCGATACGGGAAGTGATGGTCCAGTGTGCTTCACATCATCTCAGCTTCATGTTGCTTTGGCTCCACGGTGGAGGGTCAGCAAATCTCCCAAAGCTGGGATGCCTGAAGTCTGGGGTCTTCTGAAGTTAGTTCCTAGGATTCTTATGCAAACGTGCTGTTCATCTACAAGGTGCATATTAGCCAGAGTCAGTACTTACAGCAACGATGACAAAAGAGTGGTGAGGTGGGTTACAGTTTCCCACCGTCACGGTTCTCCACTGTCACACATCCCCACTGCCAACTGTTCTTTCTGTTCCATGGAAGCTAGGGGCTTGTAGCCAAAACATTTTAGAACTAGAAAAATTCAAGTTCCAGTCTAGTTCATAAGTGAAAAATAAAATTCTGGAGACAATGAACTGAAGTAGAGTTTAATTTCCACAATTGTGTAGAACAGATTTTATTGAAACACAATTTTTCTCCTAAAATCACCCTCACTTTTATTAAAGAGCCAAATCAAGACCAACTCACTTACTGCGTTAAGTCCTGTTTCAATTTGTCCTGATTATTTGCATAAACACAATAGGAATAGCAATTGATCACATAGACTTTCTTACATCTGCTTTGCTGGAGCGTTACAAGGACTTTTCACATTGAACTTTCATTAGCTCTGCAGGGCAGAGAAGCCAAGCCACACCGTTGCCATTAGGCTTTGCTCACAATACCTACAGGTTTGGGTAAAGTCCTCAAGTTCTCGAGGTCCCCAAAGTGTCTAAGGTTCTTTTCTTGCCATCTCCCAGGAGAACAACCTTTGTTCCTTACCTGGAAAGACTACCATGAACCACACGAATAAGCAATGTATGAAGACATTTCTCCAAGGGGCTTTTATTGGCTTCAAGGTCAATCTTTTCATTCCTTAAAGCTCTTAGCTGACAACCAGAGTCTAGACACGAACGACTCTTTCCGACATGTCACTCCAGTCAAAGTTTTGGTTAGTAAATCCACAATTGGAAAACGGGAGAAATCAAGATTTCTATTGGATTCTTGCAAACAAACATACTGCCATGAAAGTAGTAATACTCACTTATGAAGAGTCTCCAAATTCTGGAGGGATCAGGTAGGGAGAAAAATATAAATGCTTCGGTGTTGCTACAATTTACCAAGTTGTTCTAAGAAAACAAAACAAGTTTTTAAAAATCAGCAATATTTTGAACAAAGTCACAAGGAAGATAGTTATTTTCAATTCATTCAGCCCCATACTCAATTCCTGTTTATCCCCCTTATCCAAGTGTCCCTACAAATACAGTCATTCCCCAGAGGCCCACAAATCCCCACTTATTTCAAAGGTACTGTCTTAATACGTGTTCTGAAAAACTTATATTCTGGAATAAGCCAAAGTCCTCTCCACGGATCTTTCTGAAGATGTCACATTTCTGAAAGTGCATCAGAGTAAAACAACGGCCGTGACTGTTTCTAATGATAGAAACATATTTAAAGTGGCATGGTTACATGTCTGGTTATACAGTAGTTGACGAAGGGATTTACTTTTTTGTAACCTTTTAAGGTGATACTACCCATGGTATATTTCACAGATCTAGAACAAATACCTCCAAAATATATATGGAACCAAAAAAGACCCCAGATTGCTTCAGCAATCTTGAGAAAGAAGAACCAAGTTGGAAGAATACAACACCTGACATCAAACTCCTACAAGGCCAAGGTAATCACAACTATTTGGTGCTGGCATAAGAACAGACACATAGAACAATGGGACAGAATAGAGAGCCCAGAAATAAACCCACGTCTCCACGATCACCTAGTATTTGAGAAAGGGAGCATGAACATACAATGGAGTAAAAAGCATCCTCTTCAGTAAATGTGGTTGGGAGAACTGAAATGGTATGTGAAGAAAGAAACAAAAAAAGAAACTAGACCACCAACTTACACCATACACCAGGATGAATTCAAAATGCATAAAAGACTTAAATACAAGTAGTGATACCATAAAAATCCTAGAGGAAAACATAGGCAAGGAAACTTCACATACCCCACGTAGTGATATCTTTGCCAATTTACCTCCTAGGGCAAGGGAAACAAAGGAAAAAATAAACAAATCGGACTCTATCAACTTAAAAAGCTCCTGCACGACTAAAGGAACCACCATCAAAACGAAAAGGGAACCCACTGTACGGGAGAACATATTTGCCAACGGTGCATCGGACAAGGGTTCCATCCCCCAAATACATAAAGAACTCATACAACTCAACACCAGGAAGACAAACATTCCAATGAAAAAATGGCCAAAGGACTAGAATAGACATACTCCAAAGAGGACACACAGACGGCCCACAGACGTATGAAAAGGTGCTCTACATCACTAGCCATCAGACAGATGCACGTTAAAACCACAATGAGATGTCACCACCCACCTGCCAGAATGGTCATCATCCGAAAAATCAACAAAAAACAAGTGCTGGCGAGGATGTGGAGAAAAGGTAACCTATTGCACTCTTGCTGGGAATGCAGACTGGGCAGTCACTGTGGAAAACAGTATGGAATGTCCTCAAAAGCTAAAAATGGAACTGCCTTTTGACCCAGTGATTCCACTGCTGGGCTTATACCCTGAGAATCCTGAGGCACTAATTCAAGAGAGCCTACACACCCCCATGTTGACAGCAGCATTAGCCAAGGGTTGCAAACAGCCTAAGTGCCATCAGTAGACGAGTGGACCAAAAAACTGTGGTACATTTACACAACAGAATACTATGCAGCAGAGAGAAAGAAACAAGGAACTCCCCCACCTTTTGTGACCGCATGAAGAAACTAGAGACTATCCTGCTAAGTGAAATAAGCCAGGTGGTGGAAGACAGATAACCGTGTGATCTCACCTATAAGAGGAACCTAATGAACAAAACAAACAAATGAGCAAAATAGGACCAGAGGCATGGAAACAAGGAACAGGCTGACAGTGACCAGAAGGGACGAAGGAAGGACTAGTCAAGGAACACGTATGAATGACCCACAGACATGGACAACAGGGTGGGGGTTGTCTGTAGGAGCGAGGAGTGGGCTGGGTGGAGGAGAGCATAGGGGGAAACTTGGGACAACTGTAATAGAACAGCAATAAAATATTTAATAGAAAAAGACAAAGTTCCAAGAAGCGATGCAACAAGAAAAGCAAACAATACCCAAACCCAAACCAAAAGAGCCCTCCAACCGAGTCCCACACTGAGATTTCTTTTTTCTTGTCACTGAACCGTGCCTGCTGCCCAGTGTTGCCTACTGGTTCCTGCCAAATCCCAAATGGTTCAAAGAATCCAAGTGGCGGGGCAGGGGCTCCTGGTTGTGCACAACAGGGACACACCCAGTCTGGGTGCGTGAGCCCACCAACATCCTGTTTCCTTTCACCAGCAAAGCATTTAAAGGCGACTGGTGCCTTGAGAGGGAGAGCCGGAGGAGTCCCCGAGACAAAGAACTCTTGGCAGCTGCTGAGAGACTCCTGCCATCCCTGCCATGGGGTCAGTCTGCCACGAGCATCTGGGATACCCTTGCCTGGGCCCTGTGGGCCTTCCTGGGCTCCACAGAGTCTTAACCGGCATTGCCTAAACCTCTAGCCGAATGCAGGTCTGGCTGCCTGGGGCTACAAAAGCCAATATTCGAGAGGCAGGTGCTGATGGAAAGGAAAGTGGTTTATTTTCAGATGCTGACCATCTGGAAGATGGGAGGACTCATGTCTCAAAGCCCATCTCCTGGAAGATGAGGGACTCATGCCACAAAGTCCATCTCCACATCTCAGTGGAAGCAGCGGTTTCTTATAAGGAGGGAGAGGGGAACAGAACAAAGAGATCAAGGGAGGGGGTTGAAAAGTTCTCCTCGTGTACAATCCATTCCGATAAGGCAAGTGATGGTCCATCGTGCACCATCCTGGTTTAGCCATCCTGGCTTCACATCACCTCAGCTTCATGTCATCTTGTCTCCACGGTTGAAGGTCAGCAAATCTCCCAAAGCTGGGATGCCTGAAGGTTGAGGTCGGTATCTTTTGAAGTCAGTTCCAAGGATTTTTATTTAAACATGCTGTTCACCTGCAAGCTGCATGCTACTCACAGTTAGTACTTACAGAAACAACGCCAAAAGAATGGTGAGGCGGGTTACAATTTCCCACCATCACAGTTCTTCACTGTTACACACGTGCTCCTATGTTGGTGTACCTCTGAGTTAAGGGCATTGGAGTGAGTACACACAGATGCAAATCTCTAGGGACACAGAAACTCACAGGTTAGGACAGGGGGACCTGATGGGCAGGCCGACAGGGGCCAGGGGCCAGGGGCCAGGAAAAAGGTTAAAAGGGAGATTCAAACATCCATGGGGCTGGAATTCCAGAGAGTGAGCAGAGACTGAAGGATGACATGAGGACCCTGGAGACAGAGAAGGCTGAGCTGAGTGTGTGGGCCGATTCATTAAAGGAAGTTTTGGGTGTGAAGCAGAAGAGGTTTCTAAAGTCTCATGGGGGAAGGGCGGCCAATGAAGAGCAGGCTTCAGGCGGTGACAAGATAAGTCAAAAGCAGTTTCCAGAGCCAGCACAGCATTTCCACTTTCAGTTCTTAACCGACTGAGGCGTGCACAGCTGCTCTCAAAGCTGGGTCTGGGTCTGGTGGTTGCAGCGTTTCTGGTTGTGCATAGGAGCTAATGTGGACCTCCAAGAGCTTCAAGACGTCCTTCAGCCAAGCTTTCGACTTAGCTAGATGCCAACGTCTCTGAGTAAGTAAAAGTTACTGAGGCTCCCACTGAGTCTGAAAAGTAGCTTAGCTATGGGGAGTGGCTAGGGCCAGTGAAAGAGGGCAGGAAGACCTTAGGGCCTTCAGAACCCAGAATAACATAAAACAAGTGTGGAGGGAGTGGAGGGAGTGGGGCAAAAATCAGGAAGAGCTTAAGAGTTTACATGGCCCAGAATTATCTAGAAGACCTGGGGTGCCGGGCACCAGATGAATCTAGATGACGCAGATGTCGACGGGCTGGGTGTTGAGGGCCAGGAAGAGCTGGGAGTGTGCTTAGCCTAGGAGAATCCAAAGAATGGGAAGCGCCTGTGATCAAGGGCCAGAAAGTCTGGGAGTGTGGGGCACCCACAAGAACCCAGACAAAGAAGGAAGGGAGTGAGGGGAAGAGAGGGGAAGTATTCTAGATAACTGAGGGGTGAATCTTGAGGGGTGAAACAACTTTACCGGGGTTGGGGCTACTTCTCCACACTTTTCTTTATGCAAAATGTTGCCTTAGCATACCCCCCACCCAGTTTAAAGTGCAGGTCTAGCACCCCCTCTTTAGGGGGGCTTAGGCCTGTCCGAGTCCACACCATTCCCCAACCAAGGTCTGTTTTGAAACTTCTGGGGGATCCTCCCTCTGTCCCGACCCTAACTTCTCCCTTGGAGACTTCCTGCCCAGGGACCCTCTCGTGACCACCTCTCTGTGCTGAGTTCCTCCTGGTGGCCACGCTAGTGACTCCTCATCCGGAAGCACCCCACCCCAACACCAGCGCTCAGGGTCTGAACTAAGGGTGCCCTCTCCTGCTCTTCATCCGGAAGCAGGAGGCTTTCAAAACCTTCTCAAGGCTCCAGTCTAGACTATCGCCTTTGAGTCTTCCCTCTCCCTATCCGGACGGCCTCCCCAGCTCACAGCCCACATCAGCGGCCTTCCCCCTGGAGGCCATGTTGATCCCTCCCCTCACATGCAGAGACACACCCGAGCCAGTGGCCAGGATCCGCACTATGGCGCTCTCTCCTTCTCTTCAAGTGGAGGCCCGGAGACTTTCAAAGCCCCCTCAAGCCCCCACTCAGAATTTCACCTTTGAGCCTGCCCGGCTCCTCGTGGGTGCCTTGCAGATTTGGGTCCCTCTCTGCTCAGAGCCCAGGCCAGAGACTTACCCCAAACTGAGAAGGAATTCAGCACAGAACCAGCCCTGAGACCCCGTTGCACTTGGGCAATCCTTCCTTCTCTCGGTTTCAAGTTCATCTTCTTGGTCAGGGAGGTGGAGTTAGTGCCACGATGAAAACAAAGTTCAGAATGAAAAGTTTCCCGCCAGTGGTTGTTGAAGCCGCCATGGAAGAATCAGCCCAGGCAGCCGAGACAGGAATCTGGGTGTCTCACTGAAGACGTTTAGATTCACAGACATGGAGAACAGTGTGGTGGTTGCGAGTGGGAGGGGAAGATAAGGGGAGTAAATGGTCGTGGGAAAAAATACAGTAAAAATCATTTTAAAAAATATAAAGAAAAGAATAAAAAGAAAAAAGTGGGGGGGGGGGAGTTTCCTCTTTAACTTCCCACCATGTAGTCTCACAAAAACAATAGGGCAGGTTGTCTTTAAGAATTCAAAAGCACTGAGTAAACACAAGTCTGGATTCATAAGCAGAGGTTAAACCACAATCGCTTGTGCTGGTTGGCGACAGCACATCATCCTTCTCAAGAAACGTGTGATGTTTCTTTCTAATCTTGGCACATCCACCAGGCAGGATGCAGCTGAAGCTGTCTTGCAAAGTGCAAGTATTAGCATCTCTTCTATTAGGAATGGACACAGTGCGTCTAATACTGTCAGGGCTTGCCCCATTCCATATGCCATTAATTTATCTCTTCCAATTTTCCAGATCTTATGCGCAAGAAACTTAGCCACCTTACTCACTGCACATCCCATGCTCGCGTCCTTTCAAAACAAAATAAGCGGCTCCAATGAAACAGCTTACGTAATGCTAGTTCCTGTGGTTATCAGCCCAAGGTATGGCTTCAGCGTCCGAGAGTCGGCCTTTTCGTAGAGAAGTACTGGGTATACCACTCCCCCATAAAGAAGTGGCACACACTCTTGGCCAATGAGTGTGTGCCACATTACCAAGAACCACCTGTGATCCAAAACTACTTGCTGCACCAATTGGATTGAGGTTGAAGCTGACCAATGGGGCGAATGCTGGAGGGGGTAAGAGGCAAGGGATCCTCCCACAGTGCAGGAGAGTATAGAGCAGTGCACTGCAGAAGCAACATGTGTTGTGTATGAAGAGTGAGCATTTTGAAGTTGTTTTAATGCTGTGATAGGCTAAATAAGGGTCCCGGAAGAGCCAGGCTTTTCCCTTGCAAGCCGAAGCCTGATGACTCAATGGAGACCAGGAAAGCCACAGCCCCACAGCAGCCCTGACCACCAGCACTGTTCTAACCCCACGTACACTTTCACTTCATGTTTACGGAACAAAATCGCACAGATTTTCAAGGTACTCTGTCATAACTCTGACAGACTCTTTATTGTAACTACTCCTGAAAAGCCATCAGCATTTGCACTCCAGTGGAAGGAAGATCCTGCCTGCTGCCAGCTGCCCCACGGCCCCACTCCAGGCTCGCTCCCCCGGGCCCCACCTGGGCATCCACCTCAAGGCAGATGTTTGTGTTGTCACGCGGGTGCTTTGTTGGGTTTTTGCACAAACTAGGTGTGTCTGCATGAAAGAGAGTTCACACACAGGACACAGGAATTGAGAAATGGATTCTACCATGTGCGTTGTCTTGCTTTTTGCTCATGTTGGTTAGTGAGCATTGCTTGAATCCTAGAGGACCTGAGAAAGAGGTAGATGGTGGAATCTTGGGGTGGCAGCAGGGAATGACATGGAGGGCAGGGCTCCTGTGCAAAGTTAGGACAAGAGAATTGTAAAGCCTGGGAAGGGTGGGCTCTTGGATGTATTTGGGATCAAGTGAACCTACTGTTTCCATGGAGAAGGGCTTCTGAAGGGGGCTCAGGATGAGTCTGAGTGGGGGGCAGACCTACCGTTTAAGGAGGAAGCAAGTGAAATCGGTACAATGAAGTCGAGGGTGTCATCCTTCCAGACTTGGAAGGCCACAGTGAACCTTGAAAAATGAAAGATTGAGGAAAGGTGAGGGTTCTCACAAACTCTGTTCAGCACCGTGACATTGGGGACAAGAGGGAGCACCAGATGTACAGCCTGACAGGGGACATGGGACTGAAGCCCAGTAGGTGAGGAAAATGAGCATCTGGTCTGGAGAGCCATGAGGGATTTGGAGCACTGGGGACACCATGAACACAGGGATCTCGATCTGAGGGCTTTTGGGGACTTGAGTCAGGAAGGGCTTTTGAGTGTGAGGAAGTCAGGCTAGAAAAGGGAGTGGGACAGCTGTCTGGGGGGAGGTGGTGGATGCAGAGCGGGAAACCAGGTACACAGCAAGACGCTCCCAGAGTGAGTGCCAAAGTGTTACAGTGTCTACCTGTGACCAGGCAGCTTGCAGGGAAGCCTGGTCTGAAGTCAGACACTTTCAGCTTCTTTGCCAGCACTGCAGTGGGATGTTCATCTTTCACTGAATTCTCAGTGGAGGTGAGTGATAGACTGAGAAATCTCCATTAAACATGATTTGTTTTTTCCACA
>VMDR010030623.1:0-12302 GCA_007922815.1 Macrotus californicus
TAGTTATTTTGATTAATCACTAATTTTGAGTTAACTTATGAGCAATGGTTTTATAGAAGAGGTCTATGTGGTTATAAAATTAAAAATATTTATTTCATCATTATTGGATGTGGAGACTTTAAAGACACTAATGTATTATCCATTTTGAAAATGAACTATTTAATGAATTAGAGAAATTTTACACTTCACTACATTTAGCTATACTCATATGCTAAGGTTAGGATCTGATTTCAGTAAAAAAACCTTTTTTTTAAGGAGCCTAATCCTTTTTGAAGTTTTTATAAATTATTGACCGTGCCAATAATGTAATCTTAAAACCCATGATAATCCCCAACAGGGTGGAGATTGACTGAGGGAGGGGGAGGGGAGAGCAAAAGGGGGAAATTGGGACAACTGTAATTGAAAAACAATAATAAAAAATAATAATCTTAAAAGGCAGCATTTTCTGGAGGATTTACATAGTGAAATACTTTTAAGAAATACCCAAATTATTTTAAATGCTGCTGGAGTAACTTGAACCTATCAACTTGGCAAAGATAAAATATTTTAATACTTTTGAATAGGATTGGGGGAAAATATTTTTATACATTGTTCCTGAAAGTATAAATTGGTACAACTTCTAAGAAGGGCAATTTAACATTATCAAAATTATGAATGCACATACTCTTTTATCCATTAATTCTTTAAACATTTTTTAATTGATTTTTTTAAAGAGAGAGGAATAAAGACAGAGAGAGAGAAGCATTGATTTGTTGTTCCACTTATCCATGCCCTCATTGGTTGATTTTTTAAAAGATTTTATTTATTTATTTTTAGAGAGAGGGGAAGGGAGGGAGAAAGAGAGGGAGAGAAACATCAATGTGTGGTTGCTTCTTGCACACCCCCAACTGGGGACCCGGCCTGCATCCCAGGCACATGCCCTGACTGGGAATTGAACTGGCAGCCCTTTGGTTTGGAGTCTGACACTCAATCCACTGACCCACACCTGCCATTGCTCATTGGGTGATTCTTGTATGTACCCTGACTGGATATAGAACCCATAACCTTGGCTCCTTGGGACTATGCCCCAACTAACTGAGCTACTTGGCCAAGGCTACCTATTCTTTTTGTACGAATTTTCCTGTAGTGTGCTTACACATGTGCAAAATGATGCATGTACACGTTTGTTTTATTATTATTCACTCAAAAGAGTTATTGTAATAGGGAGCTACTGAAGGTTTTTAAAAAATATTATTTATAGCAAAATTCTTTTTTTTTTAAATGATTTTATTTATTTATTTTTAGAGAGAGGAGAAGGGAAGGAGAAAGACAGAGAGAGACACATGTGAGAGAGAACCATCAATTGGTTGTCTCTTGCATGCCCCCGACAGGGAACCTGGCCTGCAAACCAGACATGCCTTGACTGGGAATTGAACCTGCAACCTTTTGGTTTGTGGGAGGACACCCAACCCACTGACCCATATCAGTCAGAGCTCTAGCAAAATTCTTGCAGTAACTTAAAAGTTTAGCAGTGGGGGATTGGCTTTTAAAAAGTAGCCCCTCCATGTGATTGAATGCTCTTTAGCTATAAAACAATGAGGAATGTTTTCATATACTGATGTCACATAAATGGGTAAAGTTGAAAAAAAAAGGTGTGGTTACAGAATGTGTAGAATTCTACCACTATTATTTTTTTTTACAAGAAGGCAGTAGAATATATATATTTGTTTCCTTATAAGTGCAGTATTTCTGAAAGGATACCAAACTGGTATACATTGGTTGCCTTTGGGAAGAGGAACTTAAGGAATTGAGTGGTAGGGTGCTCTCTTGTATATCTTCTTGGGCTACATTCATCAAAAAGGTGAATATAATGGATGCATATAATTAAAAAGTGAAAAATTCAACTATTTTGAAGATTAAAAAAGATAATGTTCTACTTTTTTACTTACTACTTACATTTATATATATAAATATATATACATACACACACAATTTTCAGGTGACATAACTGGGAGTCGTAGCAGATACTAATTCTGTAAGTCATATAATAGGATTCAAGTTCAATATTACACAAAATGGACACTGATTACAATGTTGAATTTAAGTATCATTAAAACTTTAAAAAATTGGATTTACTGTGTCTTCTACATTGACTAGTACTATACTCATACCTGTACTGCAGTTAATGCATAGGTGGATAAGATGGAGGTTTCTACTCATTTGCATTAATTTTGGATTGAAAACCAAGCCTTCTCCACCACCATTCCCCTACTGGAAGTTTTTATATTGTAGAAATATCACTGGGCTTAGCATCGGAAACGAAAAACAAAGCAAAAGTGGGTGACCTTAGCTTTACCACTTACTTACCAGCCACCATATGATTTTGAGCAAGGAGTTTAACCCTGATGTGAAGGAATATTTGGTGAGCACCTGCTCTTGGTATGACACTGTGTTAGGCATATTAAAAATGATAGTTGCCCTGACTGGTGTGGCTCAGTTGGTTGGAGCGTCGTCCCATAACCAAAGGGTTGTGGATTCGATCCCCAGTAAAGGCACATACCTAGGTTGTGGATAGATTTTCTCTCACATCGATGTTTCTTTTTCCCTTTCTCTCTCTCTAAAAGCAATGGAAAAAATGTCCTCAGGTGAGGATAAAAAAAAGATAGTCAAAGTTGATGGAATGCTTTATAACCCCATTTGTCACTTTTTGATTATAATAAAAGTTTTCAGTAAACTTAAAAAACAAATGTATGGATCTTTACAGTGTACTAAGCACTATGCTAAGTCTTATATGCATTATCTCCTAATTCTTTCATAAAGTCTGTGAAGTGGTATTGTCTCCATTTTACATAAGGGTGAACTTGGATTTTAAAAATGGATCTTGTATCCAGGGTCACACAGTTTGTGAGTAGTAGAGCTGGAATTCAAACTCGGCTTTGTCTGACTGTAGAGCCTCCTGCTCTTCTGTATATAAAGACCATTCTCAGCTTATTGGTTCTACTTCTGTGTAACTTTTACTTTTGTATGTTACGTGCTGTCACCTTAATCTACATTTAACTTGATTCAGCCTCAATACATTCATTGCCTGATGATTTGAAGCTCTTACATGGCAGCACTAATGGTTTGCTGCCGCCCCTGGGGGAAAGGCTACTGTCAGAATATTAATTTGGTTGCTTCTAACCAGATTATTTGGAGAGTTGCTCAACTGTCCTCCTTTTTTTAAAGATTTTATTTATTTTTAGAGAGAGGGAGAGGGAGAGAGAAAGAGAGGAAGGGAATCATCTATCAGCTGCCTCTTGCACACGCCCCAACCAGGGACCAGGCCTGCAACGAAAGCATGTGCCTTCATCGGGAATCGAACCAGTGACCTTTTGCTTTGTGGGACGACACCCAACCAACTGAGCCATACTGGTCAGGGCTCAGCTGTCCTCTTGATTGCCTTAGTGTAAGTAACCCAAGATCCTTGGAGTGGAATAATAAAATATACTTCTGTGATCTGAGGGCAGACTTGAAAGGATTCCCTTTTAGATAGGGAAATGGGGGCAGGGGTGGGGTGAGGTATTACAGTAGTCCAGAAGAGCAGTGAGGGATGCTTACCTATGACAAGTGGGTATGGATAGGTTAAATTTGCATTAGAAAGATATTGAACATTTTGGATATTACTGGGTTTCCAGGAAGAAGAGAAATATCCCGAGGAACAGAAGAGCTTCCTTAATTGTGTTTAAAAGGGCTGTGTATGGTGATATGTATAATGATATGTAAGATTAAAATTTTAACTAGTTTTCTTCTCTGAGGAAAAATACTGCTTTTAGAAAAAAGTAGCACTCCTGCTATTTTCAGGTTTTAAAAAATAAAGTTAATGGGAATTCACTTGCAGGTACATTTTCACCTTTCCTGAGATGTCCTTAGTTATTTAGTAGTAACCATATGCTATTTGTAAAAAATTCAGATAAAGAAGGAAAGTAGAGTAAAAAAGTGAAAGTATCCCTTCAGACCTTTGCACTCCACCTTCCTCTGTTCTTCCATTCCCTTTGCCCTCCTCAAAGATAACTAGTGTTGTACTTAGGCATATAGCTTACATATCTTTCTCTGTACATGTTCATAGTTATAATTTATTTTAAATAGGACTATTTAACATTTTCTGTATCTCTTACATTTTATTAAAATTTTCAAAATCAGCTTGTTACTTTTCAATTTAACACACTTTTTTTTCAAACACCTATTATATGTTTAGGTCTGTGCTACACAGACTTCTTAAAAAGATTCTTTGAAATCTGGTCAAATTGGGGAGGAACTATGTGGAAATTCAGGGGTTACCTAGAGACATAAATGTGGTTGGAGAAATAGAGTTATCTCATAGAAGCTCAGAATTTAAGAGGAGATTTAGGGGTTGCTAGACTAGGAAAAGGGGTCTCTAGGGTCTTTTTTTAGTGTTCAGGATGAATATTTTCAGTCTTCATTGTTTCCACTTTTATAGAGTTTCAGTCTCTGGGACTCTCTTTTTGAAGAATATGGAGATATTTTTCTTTATGCTTCAACTTTTTCCCCTCTTCTTCCATTCCATGTCTTTCCAGTTTGTTTTCATATTTGCTATTATGTATATATTTTTAAAAAAGATTTTATTTATTTATCTTTAAAATAAGAGGAGGGGAGGAAGGGAGAAAGGGAGAAAGAGAGGGAGAGAGACACCAATGTGTGGTTGCCTCTCATGTGCCCATTGTTGGGGACCTGGCCTGCAACCCAGGCATGTGACCTGACTGGAAATGGAACTGGTGACCCTTTGGTTTGCATTGCCGGCGCTCAACCCATTGAGCCACACCAGTCAGGATGGTGATAAATTTTTAAAGGACAGCAAAAAGACAAAGCTGACTTCTATTTCATTATCCAGTTAACAAATAGAAAAAAACAATTCTTTCATATATATTAAGAATATAAAGTGAAGCCTAAAAAGGCAAGGGTTAAATTATATAGAAATGGATAATAAATTTAAGCCCTCCCAAAAGTACAATATTTAAGAGAAAAATTTTGAAGTAAGGGATAATTTTCAAGAAGCTAAGATTTGATTGTGAATTATAAAACGATAAAAGCAAATTTGAGAATCTGAAGGCAGAGGTAGTTTAAAATTTTTTTAAGAACAGTTTTAGGTTTACAGATAAATTACCAAGGTAGTCTAGAGTTCCCATATACTCTGCATGTAGTTTCTGTTATTAATATTAACATGATATGTGAACCAGTGTTGATAAATTATTATTAAGGAAAGCCCATGTTTTATTCAGTTTTCTTTAGTTTTTACCTAATGTGTATTTTTCTGGTCTAGGATCCCATCCAGGATACCACATTGCATTTAGTTGTCATGTTTCTTTAGAATTCCTCTTAGCTTTTTCAAAAGTTCCTCTTAGCCTCTTAGTTTCTCAGATAGTCCTTGTTTTTGAAGATCTTGACAGTTCTGAGGAATACTGACCAGGTATTTTGCACATTGTCTTTCAATTGGATTGCTCTGATGACTTAAAAAATGATTAGTCCGGAGTTATGGATTTTGGGAGGAAGATCACACAGATAAAGTACTATTTCATCACATCATATCAAGGTACTGATCACTGATGATGCTGACTTGAGATCACCTGGTTGATGTAGTGTTTGCTCGATTTCTCCATTATGAAGTTACAGGCTCCCCACCCCCCTTTTCATGTTACACTCTTTGAAAGGAAGATACTATATGTACTCCAAACTTTAGGAGTGGGGCGTTATGCTCCATTTTCTTGAGGGAGAGTGTTTACATACATTACTTGTAATTCTTCTGCGTGGGGGGTTTGTCTTCTTCGCTCGACTCTGTTTCTTTGTTCATATTAGTGTAGACTCATGAATTTTTTTTTATACTTTAGATTATAATCCAATACTACTTTATTTTATTGTTCAAAGTGTTCTAGCTTGGACCATTGGGAACTTTTTCATTTGGCTCCTATGTCTTTGACATACCCCATCATTGTGCCCGCCTACCTACCTACCTTCCTACCTTCCTTCCTTCCTTCCTTCCTTCCTTCCATTTTCTTACTTTCTGATATGAAAAGATATTCAGGGTTTATCTTGTTTCCTGCCTCAGCCCTAGGATTAGTCATTTCTCCAAGGAGCTCTGGTTCCTTTTATTGGAGGATGGGAACTAAGATGTGGGCATTAGGTATGCTCATTACTACTGGAATATCATTGCCTCTAGGCCTTCTTGACTGACAGAGCAAGGAAATATGGGAGTATGTTAATCTGTGAATATACATATGCATATAAATATTTCTGTATTTAACCATTTTTATCTGAGTTTATATAGATATTTTCAACTTTAATACATTCTAGCCTTCTTTTGTTCCTTAACTGTCCTACTTCAACAGGGAGAAAACTGGCTTTTGATTTTCTTAGCACTGGTTTTCACAGAACAGAAGTTTTGAAAATAAAGTCCAGCTTACCCTTGTCTCCCTGCAGATCATCGTTTTGGTGCTGTCTAAAAAAACTCATAGACAAACTGAAGTTCACCTAGATTTTCTTATAGAAGTTTTACAGTTTTGCACTGTACATCAGAGATAGCTGTTTGAGCTTTTAACTGAGAGCATTTTGATCGTTTCAATAAGTAATATATTTTGGCTATTTTTCCCCCTGTTAATTTCTTAGCTGTGAGGTAGATGCCAATGCTGGTAAGTTTCATTGTTAGAAAAAGAAATGGTGAAGTGAAATTTTAGAACTTCTTGGGGGGTAAAAAGAAAGTTCACATAATGTCAGAATTGAAATACCATATGTCATGGTGAAAATAAATCAATCTTTTTCCAGCCCTTAATCTGATTGAGGGTACAAGACACATGTAATAAAATAATTAACACGATAAAACAATATATAGTGTAATGCTTAATTATGTTGTTTAAAACCCTGAAATTGTGAGGATACCAAGGTTAGTGTCAGCTGGACTAGTGAGGTAGAGTTGAATTAGGTTTTGAAGGACTTGGTGATAAAACTTTCTCAATTGGGGGACAAAAACTAGATGTAGACAGTAAGGGAGCTACTGGGGATAGACAAATGGAGATAGTCTTGGTTGAAAAATGAGAGGAAATGAAGAAGGAACAGGTGAGGTATGTGTTTTTGGAGTTAGAGGTAAAGATCAAGTTGGTAATTGAAAATGCCAGCAGGTGAGGTAAGTGCAGGAATTAGATGCCTCAAGATGCTGGATTTAGTTCTTATTTTTTAATTAATGTTTTTTGATCAGGTAAAAGTTAATGCATTCCCATGATTCAAAATTCAAAAGGAAACAAAGATCATATACTGAAAAGTCTTCTTTCCTCCTGTCTCCCAGACAGACACCTAATTTTCATGAGGCAACTAGTGGTTTCAAATGCATTTTTCCCAAGTGCTTATATAAGCAAATACGTATGTATTGATATATTTCCCCTGCCTTTTTTTAGAAAAATGATAGCATATTCTAAACATTGTTCTACATATTGTAGTTTTTTATTTATTGTGGTCTTTCCAAAAATACCTGCAGAACATTACATTACGTGGATGTACCATTATGTACCTAACCAGTCCCCTATTGATGGGCTTTTAGTTTAGTCTTTTGCCATTACAAGTACTTTTGTACTGAAAAAATGAAATTTAGATTTTACTTTGAAACATTTGTTACACATTCTGTATGATCCAAAATACGGGTTTTGACCAGTGAAAGAAACAATGAAGGCAAATTGACATACTGCAATAAATGGCTCACATTCATAATAGTGGTTAACACATCTATATGTATGCATATAATTTATGTATTAGAGGGCACTTCCACAAAGAGCTGTAGGAGCTTGGAATGCTTGTGCATAGTATAAAGCTTAAAAATACAGAAGTTTATTGTAAAGAGTAAGCATTTAGTCGCCTTCCTACAGATGCCTGTGATGTCTTAGTTTCTTGTATTTTGACGATAGTGTTTGACATTAAGCCATTTGCAGTTATCACCACTGGCCAGTCACCTTGTTTTCAAGGGTGACCCCAGATACCTGCCATCTTCTTCCTATTCCCCTAATGTGAGTTTATTTTTCTGCTGGCCATTCTAGCCTTTTACCTCATGTTGGTCTCTTTTCAAGTCTAACTTATTCCAGAATAATTTTGAGTAAACAGGCTCCAGGCTCCCTGGAATTCAGGGCCTCCTTTTTTTCATTCCCAGCTTTGACCATGTAGGGTGTCAACTGAGTCATTCCTGGGACTCCTTTCTAATGAGCATGTATAGTTATTATGTGGCTGAATGACTTGAACAGTGATAGTTCTCTGTAATGTGTCAGGTCTGGGGGGAAAAATCGCTGATGATTTTATAAACAAACCACTGACGTGTTTATAATTGTGTGTTAACATACCTTTCTCTTAATCTATTCAGAAACTGTCCTCTGCTGATCTAATTAGGGAAATCTTGATTCTTTTTGTAAGGGGAAGAGTCCTTTTAAAATGGGAAGTGGGCTTTCTAGTGTTGATTAAAAAAAAAAAAAAAGATTTTATTTATTTATTTCCAGAGAGAGGGAAGGGAGAGAGAAAGAGAAGGAGACAAACATTAATGTGTGGTTGCTTCTCACGTGCCCCATACTGGGGACCTGGCCCGCAACCCAGGCTTATGCCCTGACTGGGAATCAAACTGGTGACCCTTTGGTTTGCAGGCCGGCACTCAGTCCACTGACCCACACCAGCCAGGGCTATTGCTGATTTTTATACTTACTGAGTTTTTAAAGGCCGCTCATACTGTGCCTAGGAAAAGAAATTAAGAATTGTTAAGGAGTTGAATGTCTTGTATTTATTGACCAGATTTTAGCTTATTTTGTAGGCATGTTCTTAACAAATGGTGAGAATATCAAACGAGAATAATAAACATAATCTAAAGCTCATAGAAAGCTTTTTGAATAGGTAACATGAAAAATAAACAAATTTGAGAATATAGTGAAATTTTAGTGAACATAATGGATAATAGTTTCTCTCCCTTTCACATGAAAAGCCTGTTTTCTAAACCATGACATTATGGTTCTGTGAACCTTATTTTAAGGGCATGCCAAAGAGAATGTCTTTGTGTGGTGCTGTATTTACAAGTTGTGCTTTCAGTGAAAAATATGTTGTGCTTTTAACCACTAAAAGTTTAAGTAATCCTTTATAAAACATAATAGGAGCTAGGAAATTATTTTATTTATTTATTTAAAAGATTTTATGCCCTGGCTGGTGTGGCTCAGTGGATTGAGTGCTGGCCTGCAAACCAAAGGGTCGCCGGTTCAATTTCCAGTCAGGGCACATGCCAGGGTTGCGGGCCAGGTCCCCAGTAGGGGGCATGTTAGAGGCGACCACACATTGATGTTTCTCTCCCTCTCTCTCTCCCTTCCCCTCTCTCTAAAAATAAGTAAAATCTTTTAAAAATGTATTTTATTTGTTTAGTTTTAGACAGAGGGGAAGGAAGGAAGAGAGGGAGAGAAGCATCAATGTGTGGTTGTCCCTCATGCGCTCCCCACTGTGGACCTGGCTCACAACCTAGGCATGTGCCCTGATTGGGAATCGAACTGGTGACTGGTTGGTTTGCAGGCTCGTGCTTATTCCACTGAGCCACACCAGCTAGGGCAGGAAATTATTTTAATGACTATCATTTCCTAAAATATTCACATAGCCTTTTTTATAAGAGATCAAGTAATTTGTCAGGTTACTTCTGTTCCTATTTCCCTGTCTAGAAAATGGGTTAACTGTAGTAACCTGTATGTTGTGGATATCTAACAGTAGTTTAATGCTCTGCCAATACAATGTGCAGTACTAGTGCACTAGCTCGGGTCAAAATTCAGACCTTTGGAATGTCAGGTTTGTACTGCCATGGGGTTGGGGCTATCCAGGGCACCATAGGCATCCTAAAAATTATGTAAGAGAGCCTCTGCATTTTAGAACCTCATTTTACAATTGAGTGGAGACTTAGAGAAGGTAGCCATCTAGGGTGTGCAGGCTGTCGTGGCTCTCTGAATCCCAGGCTCCTTTAGCTCTGCATTCAGTTACCCCTTCACTTCTAAGAATTGTTCCAAGAGATTTTATTATTCTTTTGGTGAATGTGCCATTCTACCCCAACCTATCCTAGACCTTACTGCAAAAGTAATTCTTTTTCCTTGGCACACATACCTCTTCAGATATCCAGTTAATGAACAAACCTCTAGACATACTGGTTGAGCTTCAAGATACTGGACTAGGTGTAACTGAGAGAGACAAATATATGCCCTATCTTCAATAATGTTAGGATATTGATGTTTAATTGGGTTGGGAGGGTGATGTTCATTCATAGAAATAAAAGGAGGTGTTTGAAAAAACAAGTCAAATAAAGGCGGGAATTTTTTAAAAAATATTCTAGTTTGACAAAATTTCAAGAAATTTATAAGCTGCGAATACCTGTTTGATTCTAGTTATCAGTCACTGGCACTCTGCTTACCTTGGTACCAACACTCCCTTTCCCCACCCGGCCTTTTTTTTCCCCCAAACAGTGGTGTAATTGTCTTGTTGCAGAGGTGGATAATTTTATTTAGTCAGAAGACTGGAGCTGTGGGTGTTTGTTTACAGTCTAAGATTTTTTTAGGATCTGCTTTCCATGTTCCCTCAGGGCTACACTTTGAAAAGGTCTAATCTAGTGTGGTGAAGCCAGGTCTGAATGTATCCTTTATTCTACTTTTGGCTTTGCTATCAATTTATCATAAGATTTTCTTTTATACATTTCTGTTAGCCGAAGAATTGGCCATGGGATAATTGATTCATTTACATATACCTTTCTATATTAGGATGTGTGAACATTTTCCTATATTTACTATTTTATCCATGAAATGTTTATTGAGAAAGTATATGCTATATGCTTTGGGAGGGACTGGGATGCAAAGTTGAAGAAGACTCACAGCTCATGGCTTTAAGGAACTTTAAGAGCGACTAACAGATAATTCACATACTGTGTGTGAATAAGTGCAAATGATAGAGCCTATCCAGAGTATTGTGGGAGCAAAGAATGGAGCAGTGGTTCTCAAAGTATGGCCTGGGGATTCCTGGAGGTCCACGAGCTCTTTGTCAGACATCTACAAGGTCAAAACTATTTTCATAACATCAGACGTTACTTGCCCTTATTTGCTTACACACACTCACACGATGGAGTTTTCCAGAGGCAGTATTTAACTTGTGATCATTGTAAAAGATTGAAGGTAGAAGCAGAGATGAGAATTTGTTGTCTTCTATTAAGCTCGACATTAAGGAGATTTGCAGAACTATAAAATAGTGTCACTTTTCTCACTAAATGTTTTGTTTTGAAAATTATGGTTTTTAAAACTAAAAGTATGCTTAAAAATAAAATGTTTCAAAATAAATATTTAATAGGTTTGTTTTTAACATAAATAAATATATATTTAAATAGAGAGGGGAAGGAAGGGAGAAAAGAGGGAGAGAAACATTGATCGATTGCCTCTTGCATGTACCCCAACTGGGGACCGCCCATAACCTAGACATGTGCCCTGACTGGGAATTGAACCAGCAACCCTTTGTTTTGTGGGATGACACTCAACCAACAGAGCCATGCTGGTCAGGCAAATGAATAATATTTTTAAATAAACAGTTTTAATTTCAAAGTCAGTAAATATTAGTAGATACAACCTACATAGATAAGAGCTTTTGAGTCTTCAATAATTTTTAAGAGTATGGAGAAGTGCTGAAACCAAAAAGTTTGAGAACCACTGGAATATAAATTCCATACCAGTCCTTAGGAGAGGAGGTCAAGGAAGAACCAGTATGAGATGATACCAGGGCTTAATCACAGGTGTTTATAAATAACTGCCAGCAGGAATGTAAAGTGGGAGGGAGTTTCAGAAGTAGGAAGAGGTGGATCACAGAAGGCCTTGTATGCTTGACTAAGAAGTTTGTTCCAGCTCTCATAGTCAGAAATAAGTTTCTAAAATGTATTAATTTGTACTCTTTTGAAGTCCTGTTGTAAGCTATTTTACTTTATAAGTGTTTTTAAATATAAAGAGGTTAGAAGATTATGTTTCTGATTTTGTGTGATTTGTCACATTGGCAGTCAGCATTTTATATATTGAAGGGCATTCTATACATACTATTTTAGCATTGACAACATGAGTAATCTTATGATTTCAAGCCCTCATACTATCTAAATGAAGTTATTGTAGTTCTTATAAAATGTAGATTTTGAGTAACCACTTGTCAGTGATACCAAATTCTTGTAAATTGTTTTTAATGTGTTGATTATGGTTATAAGCTAATACTAACAGAGATTTTCTTCTGAACCTGGAAGCTAAGTTGATATGTAAACGCAGACC